>CAIGRB010111992.1:0-70313 GCA_903798255.1 Fraxinus quadrangulata
CAAGCCTTGATTTTTTGATTGAGCAAAAACTCGTATCGGTTCGAGCAAAGAAAAGTCCAAACCATTTTTATCCTAGCTAAGCACGAGCCTCAAGTTTCGACTTGAATCGTTCATATCCCTAATTAGTTCCAAATAAAATGACCTGAATTTATCCAAAATATATAACAAAATCATTAATAAAAAATATAATTTCTAAAAATAAATTGCATTTTAAGTTTATTTTTACATAACTCGATACACATTTATGTTTTTAACACAATGTTTGGCTTATGTTAATGTTTTATAGACATTCAATCTACTCTTTATTAACACATTTTGAAGGATCTTTAAGTACTACCCATTTCCTACTCGATTCTATTTATTTATAATTTAAAATGTTTATAAATACTTCTCAAATATGTTCGTCCAAAAGGTAATCTACGGGAGAATGTGTTAGTGAAAACTAGTGCTAGCCAATTTAGGTTGATTTTCTTATCTTCGAAGTAGTTATTAATGAGTTATTTTTAAAAGAAACCGTTCAAGTCAAGTTGGATTTCGATTATAATACAAAATTCAACTCATTTGTCCTAAAATAATTTAAAATTTAAAGAAAGTCAAAATGTCAAAACCCCGATCCTTTCATTTCTCTCGCAGACATCTTTCACCCTCATCTCTATTGACGGCCACCAATCCGCCCATTGATCGTTTGATTTCCCGCAAATGAATGAGATCGTGAACAAGTAATATAATGATGTGTGGAGTGTTGAACCTAAGAGAACTATGTATTGATCAAGTTAAAGTTACTAACACCCTTAGTCGAATAGTAAGATTTAATTTTAACTAATTAATATCTAATTTAGCAACTAATTCAAAAAAAAATAAAAAAAATAAATAAAAATAAGTAAAGACTTATCAAATTCGTGAGATGTATTGTTAAGATGTATAATCATCGCTTGTTAATTCGTTTTCAATTCAATAACTTAGAATGATGATTTGAAATTATGTTTGTTGGTCAATGTTCCTATTTTAATTAAATGCTTCTCTCGATATCAATTAAATCTATTCCCCTAATGCGACATTCATATCTCTCGATGAAAAATACGAAAATGATTATAAATGCATTAACGAATTAGAATATCTTTATTATCAACCATGCAAAGCAAAAAAGAATATCTCTATCATCTATTGAACCTCACAATATTTATTCCTATATGCTTAAATCCTATTGTCTCTCTCGATAACAATAAATTTCACAAACAATTCAACTATTGGCCAGATAATTGAAAAGACGATAAAAACAATAATAAACATCCAGACACTTAATCAAATTAATATCATTCTATTTATTCAAATAAAAAAGTCATAACTAACAATGTTTAGTTTAACCTAACATGTTGAAATTACAAAAAATCATGTTTAAGTGAAAAGATATAACCCGAATTCTCGATAAATTGAGAAGATGAAGACGAATCTTGAAATCTTGAACTTTTCAATGGTTTGTTGATAAATCTCTAATTGCACCTTCTCTTTTTTGCCCAAAAATCAAGTTGGATTTTTTCTAAATGAATTATTGCAATCCCTCTTGTAATTTTTCACAAATTTTTTTTTTCCTCTCTTATTTGATGATGAATATTGGCGTATTATATGAATATCAAAGGCTCCCCATATGTATTTTACTGTTCTGTATTTGTAATAGTCGAAAATTGATTGAAAATCACGTTCAAGTTGGTTTTCAAAAGAGTTCTAATTGAATAAGGAAAGTTCTCTTCGCACGTGAATTTTTTTGTCTCTGCACAACAGTTAGTATTTTAGCTATAACTTTCTCTCCCGATATCCGATTGAGGAGATTCAAAATGCGTTGAAAAGATAGCCCAAAGGGTACTTCTCTAGAAATATTTTTTTTTCAATTCGAACGTTTACTGTGCCAAATATGAGTCTCAATATTCGGCTAAAAATCTGGAATATAACCCGTGCGATTGGAAATTGATTTTGATCGTATTTCATTCATTTTTGAGTTCTAATTTCATCCAATTGTCTCCTATCAATTTTCAAAATATCTTCTTGTGTTCGAATCAACTATTGAATAATTACAATTTGGTTCTTAAACTTTGAATTTTGCCAATTTTAACCAATTTTCGCTTATTTCTTTTGATTTCTCGTTCAACCATTGAGTTTGACCTATATAATATAAAATACAATAATTCATGATATATTTTGTTAGAAGAACTATCAAATATCGCTATTTTAGACATTGAGTAAGTGTATAGAATGCACTCAACACCTATGAAGAAGGAAACCTCAGTATCTCATCAAGGGAAAGCAATTATAGACAATTGGTTAGGTATATTATGCATTTCTTAGGGTGTAAAAGCCTATAAAAATTCTCATTTTCAAAGTAATTTAAATGGTTCAGATTGTGTTCATGTCCAAATTGACTAATCCAAACCAAATCGATTCAAACATGTTTGTTTTGGGTTGATTCGATTTTATGCACATAATAATTGGTGCCATTCAGGCCAAAAACTGAACCAACTCGTACCATGCCGACCCAATTGAAAACTTGAAACTAACGTAACTTCTAAACATTATTGAAAAATTGAAATACAATGTAATTTTTTAAACGTGGGGATGTATCTGTATTTGTCATAAACTTCGAGGATGAATGTGATATTAGCTCAATTGTGTAGTTACATGTACGCTTATATAAATAAACACCGCCACAGTTTACCCTATTTCTTCCCCCGGTCGCACACAAATACTCAAATCAATAGTCAAAAACCTAAATCTTTAGCCCCTCTATCTAAATCAGATCTGCTCAGCTCAAATCCTTCAATGGGTTCGAAAAGGCCAGATTTTGGTGATGGTGCTAGCCCTGGGTCAGTTTCTCTCTGTATATTTTTGTTGGCGTGTAAATCTGTGTATTATATGTATGATTGGATATATTTATATTTTGAACTTGAGATTAAGTTGATGTGTTCTGAGTTTTTTTTTTTTTTTTTGGACCAGGAAGATTTTCATCGGAGGTCTCGCAAAAGACACTACTTTAGGTACGATTTTTCCTTTGAACCGTTTTTACATTAATTATTTTTTTTGGTGGTGATTAATGAATTTGATTTTTTTGTTATTATCTTTGAAATTTTGGAATTCTGTAGATACGTTTATGAAGTATTTTGGCAAGTATGGAGAGATTACGGACTCGGTTATCATGAAAGATAGGCACACAGGTCGGCCACGGGGTTTTGGTTTCATCACCTATGCCGACCCCTCCGTTGTTGACACTGTTATCGCTGAAACCCACATCATCAATGGCAAACAAGTGAGAAATTATTTTAGAAATTTGATTATATTCAGAAAGTTATTACTGTTTTCAATTTTATTGTTTGTTAGTGGATTTAAATAATATCTATTGTAAGGAACTGGATTTTTCGCTAAGCATTTTCATAGAACAGAAGTTTAAACCTGCTTTCTATTTTCTTTGCCGCTCTCAAGTTGGAGTTACATTAATCCTTTTTTTTTTTTTTTGCCAGGTTGAGATTAAACGAACCATTCCAAAAGGAGCTGCTGAATCCAAGGATTTCAAGACAAAAAAGATTTTCGTTGGTGGGATTCCCACTTCTATGACGGAAGGTACAAATACATAATTTAAGGCACTGTATTTACTGTTGTTCTTTTAGATACTGATCTTGTTTATTCTTTGCAATTATTACTTGTTTCCATTGGTTCTTGTTTATAGATGAGTTCAAGAATTTCTTCTCCAAGTATGGGAAGGTTGTAGAGCATGAGATCATTCGAGATCATGTGACAAAGAAGTCCCGAGGATTTGGATTTATTGTGTTTGATAATGAACAAGTAGTTGATAATATGCTGGCTGATGGAAATATGATTGATATGATGGGTACTCAGGTAAGTTTCTTCAAGTGGTTCCCCGTGATATTGGATGATCATAAACATAGTTGTCCTAATAGCTCCTGGAAGCTATGTGGTATGTGAACTTTAAAGTCCTCGAATGATGGAATTTTAGAATTGTTAAAATAGATTTTTCACCAATTCATGGGTCATTTGACACTATAAGTTCAGGTTATAGGTTTTCCCTTATAGCTTGAAATTTTAGCAGAAGCTGTCAAACTTATTTGCAGGCAGAAGTTCTAGGTTAACTTGCTTCTTTGATGTAGGTTGAGATCAAGAAGGCTGAACCAAAGAAACCTTCAAACCCAACACCTGCTCCTGCATATGGTAGTGATTCTAGGGGACGTGCATTTGGAGATAGTATTGGAGGATTTGGCAATTCCTATAGCAGTTTTGGCAGTGGCAGTTTTGACCCTCCTTATAGGTCAATGGGATCAAGTCTTGGTGGTAGGTTTGGCGACTATGGAGGATATGGTGGCGCAAGTGAATTTGGTGGTCGATATGGTGATTTTGCCAGTAGTGAATATGGTTATCGAGGGGATGGCCCTCTTGGCTATTCCAGTCGGTTTGGTTCTTATGGTGGTGGCTATGGTGGAGGTTATGGTGGTGGGTTAGGTGCTTATGGCCGTGGCAGCGGCTATGGGAGTTATAGTGGTGCTGGTTCCGGCCCTGGTGCTGGTTATGATTCTGGCCCTGGTGCAGGTTATGGTGGAGGATTGTATGGAAGTAGGGCAGGTTATAGTGGCAGTAGTCGTTATCATCCCTACGGCAGGTAGATGTTACCTCTAAGCATATCCTATAGGAGTTTGCTCGTGTCCCTTTGAAGGCTTCTTTATGGCTCAGATTTGACTAAGATAATCCAGAGTACTAGCAAGAGGCTCAGTCTAGAAGATGAAGGCCTAGTTTGTAACGTCTTATATGATGCCAAGTTTATTTCTTCTTATTTAGTGTGGGTTAGATAATGGAACTTATGCTGTCATTTTGAGTTAGACATCTTATCCTGTAAGACTTGTTTAAGCTTAGATGGTTTTGCATTTTTTTAAGGTTCTTCCCCATAGGTATTCTGTTTTACAGGTCTTTGATGTTAATTTAGAAATTAAAACATGCATTATAAGGCAAATCTTTAAGATTGATCATTACTGTAACAGGCTATGGCCAACTAGCTAGTTTTATCATCTCGATGTTTTAAAATGCTACTTAGTTCTTTCAGCTAGCTAGTTTTATCATCTCGATGCTTTAAAATGCTGCTTAGTTCTCAGTATGAATATACAACTAGTCTTGGAATTGCGGTGTTTAGATTCCTGTACCTAGATCGATTTTGGTGATATAATGAATTTCTGTTTCAACTATGGCTAGCTAGCTTGAGAAACAATCAATTCTCTGGGAAAGCTTACTTTCTTGAATGAGTTGGAATGATCGTGTAGGGAGCGTCTTGGACTCTGCAGATTTTGTTTTCTAATTTAGCGATTTGGGACATCCCTTGTATTACGTTCTCGTGCATTTTTGACTTGCATAAACTTGAATATGTTAATGGATTTTAGCTTTTTGGGCACATCTATTTGGTTCTGTACAATCACAACTGTTCTGTGCATTAAGGTGGAATTGACGTATAAATGTGACAATAAAGTTTTTGTTAGTCCGATAAGGTTGAGACAAACAATGGCATTAAACCATATGCTTCATCGACAATACTTCAATTTTATATTTTTCAAAGTACAATAAGTTTCTGTTCTTCTCGCAACGCTGAGCAACAATGGCACTGAACCGATGCTCCATAGGCATCCATTGCGGCCTGGCAGATGCTGTTGTCGGTTTCACCATCAACTAAAGCTATTCCAAAGAAAGAAAATTGCAGTCAAGTAAAATATGTACAATCAAAGTAGTCACTTATTTTTTTATTTTGGGGCTTTATATTTTGAGATTAACTTGGTCTTTTGCTTCAACGGATTCAATTTCTCAATTATTTGTATGTATTTAAGTGACTGGATTTTCTATTTCTTGCCAGTTTAGATGATCTCGTTTAGTTAAATTTAACATAAATGTAACAAATACACTAGATAATTTGAAAGTGGAGTGGTCATATGTTTGCATCGTCTATAAAGGTGTATGAACTGAACAACTAAGACATTGGGAAAATGATGATCAAATGTGTATATATATATATATATATATGATAGATGAACTTGTAAATATGAAAAGCATAAAATAATAAATATTGTAAAGAACGAGGCTTGAGCCTGCCTTGCGTGTTGTAAGAACCAAGTCTCACTAAGGTAGTGACATGATGCCACTTTCAATTGGATGGAATAGTGAGATTGAAGCGGGGGGGGGGGGGGGGATTTGACTAATTTTGATCAAATTAAAAAGGTGAAATGGTAAAGTATATTAAATAAATGAACAAAAATTAAAATAAAGAACAAGACTCCCCAACCCTCCACTGTTTATACTGTTCATAATCTCCCTCTCAGCCCATCCCTAAACCAAATCTAAACCAAATCAAATCAACTTGCCACCACTCGTGGTCATCGCCTTCTCCACCCATTTCCTCAACACAAATTTAAACCCCTTCAACCCACCTACCATCACAACTAGGGCGAAACATAGTCTGATTAGGTTCTAAAGAGTTTCGAATCGAATCCAAATATTTGGGTATTTAGTAAGTGGAACCGTCGAGTCTAAATTTAATTATAGAACCATTTGAGTTTGGTTCCATCTTTTGCGTATCTTTTTGTTAAGTTCTTTATAGATTTGACTGTTAACATCACATGAAGAGAAAGATAACGAGTTCACATGATGAATAGAGGTGCCACCAAGCTTTCTATTCAATTAGTCCGAAATGGCAAAAAAGATACTACGGTAGAATAAGAGATTTGAATAAAACTTGGTCAATTTGATTAAGTTCGGCTTAGGCTGAAAATTAGAAATAGGAAAAATCATATTTTGGGTTTAAGCTAAATTAATTAGTTAGCAAATTTATTTAGAAAAAATAAAATAATTTGGTTTATTTAAGATAAAAAGAATTAAAGAGAGTCGGTTTTCGATTTTGGTTTTGAATCAAATTCGTCGATTCTCGATTTAAATACTTGTTCATGTATTTAATTTAAGAAGAACCGCTCGATTCAATTCGGGAGTTTTGTCCAACCCTAATCACAACTAATGAATTTTTTCCCACCTTAAATTTTCATCACATAATCAACAATTCCCACTTCTCTACAAACCCATATCAATTCACATGTACCAGTTGGTTTTTTCACTTTCCAACCAATATTTCTGAATTGAGTAATTATATTAACACTACAAAATTTACTTGACACATCATATTATAATCATACCATAATTAAAATATGTTTTTATTAAATACATCACAACAAATTTACATTATAATCCTAATCCTAGCACTCTACAAAATGTTAGTGAATGAAATTCGGCTACGTATCTGATATTTTGTCAATTATGATCCCCACTACTTCAACAAATATTCTTGTTGTACCGGGGGGCGGGGGCGGTACCCACCCCCGGTACATATAGCCCTGCTCCTACTTCAGTGATAATCACATTGTTCAGGTTCTCTCTGGTTTTTTTTTTTTTTTTTCCTTCAATTCTCGTAATTAATTTTGCTGAATAAAGAAATTGAGAAGTAAGGCTGACGTCATAAACATTATGTATAATTGAAAATAAAAATAATTACCTGAAATTTTGATTTTGGCATTTCTGGAGAGAGAAATTTGGAGACTATTTTTGTTAGGCATTTTCTACCACGTGCATTATACCGCAAATGTACGGTGCCAAATTTTGTAATATAATAATGTAATTAGAATGTCGAAACCCAAGGGGATTGAAATTCAATTTATTACTAAGTACTATAATTATGTACTCTATTTTACCAGGACAATCAAATTACAAGATCAATCGTGTTAAACTAATCTAATGATGAATATGGTGACGAATTCAACGATATCAATGCGCTTTAGTAGAATAATCAAGATGGGAAAGTTTAGGGTTATAATTTCACCTAATTATCAAATATGATTCTAAAAAATATAGTTATCTCTAATCAATTTTTCATGTTTATAAGCAAGAATCCTAATGTAATTCTATCACCTTTCGAGTACCGGGTAAAAATTAATTCTAATATCTCTACTCCGAATTAAAATCAAGTTTATCAAGATCGTGGTTATTAGATGAAACAAGTTTCATAGATTCTACAATTTCCCTCGAAACCCATAAAATCTAAATTGTGTTATTATTATGATTGTTCTTGCATTTCCCTCTCTTACGTGTCGAAATTGACTAGCATCTAATTATTCAATTAGTGGCTGATTTATTGAAAGCATTAAATCAATAACACAAATAAACTGAAAGAAACATTTCAAAGAAATAACTAAAATCAAATCAAATCATATCCTCAAATTTTTGTTACGTCAAATCCGAGATGAAGAGTTCAGTTCATGGTAGACGAAAATATTCTACAAATCATGATTAATAACATAAAGAGGAAAAAGAATAAAAACTCTTTTGAAGCTTAAATTAATTCCCCTTCTGGATGTTTTTCTTGATCTCTTGATTGATTTTTTCCTTCTTGCTCGGTTGAATTCCTCTTGAAAAGTGATATTTAGGTTGTATTTATATCATCATGAAGTCTTGGAAAAGTTGGGGTTCAGATTGGGCCAAGAAAATAGTCCAAAAACCAAAATATTATTCTTGCATGGCGGCGCCTCGATGTTGGCATCGCAACTTCGCGACTCTTCTTCTAGCAGCGTCACACATTCTGCTTCTTCTGTCCTTATGGCGCTGGGGCGCCAAAATCCTGCCTCATTTTTTCCTCTCGAGCCATAGCGTTGCGGCGCCACTTTTCTGATTTTTTTTTCCTTCTTTTGCACCTTTTTTCACACTTCAATCAAACTACATCATAACATCAAAACACATATAAATATATTCTGAAAAACTCTCAAGAACAAAACAAGCTAAAGTGGTAACAAAACAATAAGTGAAATACACTCATCAAACACCCCCAAACTTAATATATTGCCTATCCTCAAGCAAACACAAACACTAGAAAATAACAAACGAACACGCAAACACAACTAAAATAAACAAATCTAGCTAGATATCTTGCCTTCATGACTCAGAGTTGAATACATTAAATCAAAATCATGAATCATTTCAAAGCGATAATGCAAAAGCTAAGTTCTCACTTATTCAATGCAAAACGAGTGTGTAAAGAATTAAGTGCAACACTGTACATTCACTAGTTGATCTAATTCTCGACCTTAAAAGTCAAATATATCATTTCTTCGCTCGTGGGATTCACACACCCCGAACTTTTTTTATTCTTTTCCCAATGGTATATTCTATGATTGATTTTCTATTATCAATTTACATAAAATAACAAATATCTCTCTTTAATTACATAATTTTTAAAATTCAAAACAACATAAAATGAAACTAAATTACATGAATAATTCGTCCAACTATTGAAGACACTTCCTCTTCTTTAAGTCACTAGGACATACAATTTATGTAAAAACATGATTGTGAAGTCATCCATCATTTTCTTCACAAAGTTACACCATCACCTTATTGTGGTTCCATGCTGAAACTGAAACAGACATAACATCATCTGTTATGCAAATACATGCAACTTAACACACCACGTTTGAAATGCCATTTTTTCTAGGGAAGTGGGAAAATGTTTTCAATTTTCCATGCTTTTGGCTGTTTGATGGATGAGTTTTTGCCAGGAATTCATTTTTCCACTTATTGCCTCACGCACCTGAATTCCACCTTTTTAAGAAAATTGTTTTCTTGTTGTTTTAGTGGGAATTTGATTTTCCAATTTTTTTTTTTTACTTTTTTTTTTTTTTACAATTGGAAAAAATTCTAGACACAATTATAAAATTTTTTTTATCACTTTTATTGACAATTTTCATAAACAAAGCTAAATGAATGGTATTCGATATGATAATTTTTTAAAATTTTTTTTTGGCAAGTAAAACAAATTCTAAACCCAATGGTAAAAGAAATTATCACTTTAATGGACAATTTTCATAAAAAATAAAGCCAAACGAACATCAAACTTTCAACATTTTATATGTGAAAAATTATGAGTGCTTCAACAATCAAGCTTATACCAAGTTATTCAAATCCAAGCCCCCATAATTATTTCACAATTGTACAACTACTTGCTTATTTTGATATTTTTAGTTTAAGATCAACATCACCCTTTTTTTTTTTTCCTTTTCTTGACCCCTATAACAAGCTTTTAGTCGATAACTCTCTAACTTTAAAGGTCAAAGGGTATTGAGTTTCAAGATACCCCAACAGACTTACTAGTTGGAGTAAAAAAAGTGCCGACGTGAGGTATGGAGTTAACAAGTGCAATTATCTTTTTTTTTTTTTTTCACAAGAAAAGTAGGATTAAAAGGGGTTGGATCTTTAGCATATGGTAATCACCTAATTCATACTTGAAAGTTAAAGACACTCATCAATAAATTTTGTTTTTCAACATGCAAGGATTGACCACAAGTCTAAATCATATTTTGCACCGGCTCGAACATCCCAAATTATGCTATATAAGGTTAAGGATGTAGTGAATCATAGGTTATGGGATTCGGCATCTAAGTTCTTTATTTTCAACCTATAAGCATGAATAACCCATTCATGTACAATACTACAATCAATTATCGTGCATAAGTATGTTTAACATGAGCAAGTAAAAATTTAACCCAAAACACACAACTTATTCATAATTCATAAATTAATACATGTTCTCAATTATACACATAAATATTAGCAAGACTATCTAACTCACACAAACACGCAATTTTTTATTTTTTAACAATCACATAAGCCATAAAAAAAATATTCACACAAAAACAACTAAGTAATTAGACAATTAATATTTCACTCCCAAACTTAAACTAAAAATTGTCCCCAATGTGAAATTAAAGAAAATGAAGGAGGGCTTCCCTTAATGAAAATGTTGATTGTTTCATTGCCACGGTGGATTTGTGATACGATGGTGGATTGATAGATGTTGAATGTAGATTCTAGTTTTTCTACCAAACTTGAGAATTAACTTATGAGCAAAACAAACTCATTAATAAACTAAAATATAAAAATATAAAATATAAACTAAAATCTAAAGATAAGATATAGAAAGCTTGAGTTGCCTTCTAAGAAACGCTTCTTTAATGTTATTAGCTTGACGTCGGCAATCTGCATCATGGAGCTTTGAAGAAAACTTTTGATGCCTTACTCATTTTGCTTCTTTTGACTTCGCACCACTCTTCATTGATTCTCTAAATTTTAACATTGCCTCCTCCAAAGTATTTCTCCCCCATCGCACTTAATCACAAATTTAATTGTTGGGCAAATGATAAAGTCGAAAGAATATGTGTTAATTTCATCTTCATTAATTGTTACTTCATTTGGTTCCGTTGTAATTAATTTGTCATCATCTTTATGTTCTTCTTCATTAGTTTATATTTCTTCAATTTGAATAGTCGGTTCTCAGTCTAAATCTATGGGCGATGATCATTTTTTTCTTTCCCGCTTCTTTCAGTGGATTATATTTCCACTTTTTAAATTCAAACCAGTATCTTCCATCTTCCCCACACACGTTGCTATCCTCCAACTTGACAAGTACATTATAATATTTTGCAATTAACTTCTCGTTCAAAAGGGGAGGACCATCTCCCATAGGTATGATGCCCTCATCCCAATTGACAAGTACATAATCTCCCACAAGCATGTAGTTTTCAACATTTGTCAATTGCTTGTTTTCGCCATCTTAAATATGTATAAACTACAAAAGCTTTAACTTATAGGAGTCTGTACATATATATAAACAATGTCTAGTATAATGCATTCCATAACAAAACTCACAATATATATCTTCTACAAGTATATCATTATCATCCATGTCGAGATTATTTATTGCAATTGTTTTGCTCCATTGCCATTGTTAGAATCACACATATACCATTAAATAGTACCTAAAAAAAATATCAAACAAAAGAGAGATCAAGGTGGGTTGCCAAAATTAATAAAATAAAGAAATCTAAATTAAAACAAAAGCTAGTTAGTAATAATATTAGTAAAAATCAAATAAAATAATCCCCTGCAACGACGTCAAAAACTTGTTATGCATTTTCTACAACGTAAATTATACCGCATGTACGGTGTCAAGTTTTGTAATATAATAATGGTGTTATAATGTTGAACCCACAAGGATTTAAATTCAATTTATTACTAAGTACTATAATTATGTAGTTTCTATTTCATCTAGACAATCAAATTATAAGATAAATTTTTTTAAATTAATCTAATGATGAATATAGTGACGAATTCAACGATATCAATTCGCTTTAGCAGAATAATCAAGATGAGAAAGCCTAAGTTATGATTTTTCCTAACTATCAAATATGATTCTAAAAAACATAGTTATCTCTAATCAAATTTTCATATTTATAAGCAAAAATCCTAATAAAATTCTATCTCCTCTCTCGAGTGCCGAGTAAAAATTAATCTTAAAAATTAATCACAATATCTCTATTTCAAATTAAAATCAAGTTTATCAAGATCATGGTTCGTAGATAGAATAAGTTTCATAAATTCTACACTTTCTCTTGAAAACCATAAAATCTAAGGCCCCGTTTGTCTCCCATTATTCCAAAACATTGTTTGCTACAGTAAAATTCTCAACCACACATTCACCAAATAAAATATTCTAAATAAACCAATAAAGTTATTTTAAATTTCAACCACATATTCTTCAAAAATACAATTCATTACTTTATTTCTTCTACAATAATGGGAGACAAACACACTAAGTTTTATTATTGTTATGATCACGTTTAAATTTCCCTATTTCAAGTGTCGAAATTGATTAGTATCTAATCATTCAATTAGTGACCGAGTAATTGAAATTATTAAATCAATAACACAAATAAACGGAAAGGAAAATTTCATAGAAATAACTAAAATAAAAGAAAATCATATCCTCAAGTTTTGGTTATATCAAACCCTAGATGAAGATTTTAGTTAATTGTAGACGAAAAAATTCTACAAATCATGATTAATCACATAAAGAGGAAGAAGAATAAAAACTCTTTTGAAGCTTGACCTAATTCCCCCTCTTGATGTTCTTCTTGATCTCTTGATTGGTTTTCTCATTCTTATCCGGTTGAATTCTTCTTGAAAAGTGATATTTAAGGTTATATTTATATTATCGTGAAGTCTTGAAAGAGTTAGGTTCAGATTGAGCCAAGAAAATAGTCCAAAAATCAAAATATTATTCCTGCACAATGGCGTCGTGACTATTCTTCCAGTGGCGTTGCGGCACCAAAATTTTGCCTCATTTTTCCTCTCAACACCATGGCTATTGCAACGACTTTGTCTTCTTTTCTTATCTTCTTTTGCACCTTTTTTTTTCCTTCAATCAACATATATGACAACATCAAAATACATATAAATATGTTATAGAAAACTCTCAAGAACAACTAATAAGTAGCTAAAGGGATAATTGCAGCAACGGTCCCAAATCTTTCAAATTTTTGCACATTTTACCCTATCATTTGATTTGTGCCAGTGGAAGTCCCAAACCTTTAATAAATATGCGACGAATGTCCAATTGGATGGTTTCCATCCATTTGGCCGTTAGTTTGATCGAAATAATGAACTTTGACTCATTTTGACAAAATGACAAAATTATAAATTTACAATTAAAACATTAAATAGATAAATTTAAAACCCAAAAATTTAAAATAAATCATTCTTAATAAAAAAACAATAATATATAGTTGGAACAAGAAATTAAGAAAATCAACATATATAAATAATAAAATTCGCAGTGGTAAATATAATTACCTTTTAAATTCCCAATGGATCTTGTCCTCAACTCAACTTTCCGATCACTTTTACCATTGGGATTTCTCAACTCCGGCCGAAATCATTACAGACCCTTTATACATAAAAAATTACCACATACTCCGTTTAATCGTGCAATTAAAGCTGCAAATTTGATTAGGTCCCTGTTTGAGCCACATTATTTTCACAATGCATTATTTTGTTTGATGTGATGTGTGGTAATATTTGTGGGAATATGAGGTTGAAAAAGAAAGAAATGTTATTAATGTGATGGAAAATATTATTTTATTAAAAAATTTATGGTAAAAAATGAGTAGAAGAATGATAATGAAAAATAATGTGGCTCAAACATGGACTAAAAAGGAGCTCTTGGAAATAATCAAGCAAAGAAAAATCCTTATCCACCTCCCACTTGGGTGCCAATGCATGTTTCCTCTTTTCATTTTTTCTCTGTAACCACAATTTGGCAGTGGAGAAGTTGACTTCAAGATTTGGGTTCGGTTTTGATTTTTCGCTTGGGTTCCATTTGGAAGTGAAGATGGCGGGTGGTGGTGGTGGTGACGACGACGACGACGACTATGGTCGACTGTTTGAAATTTGCTACATGTACATTTTCTTTGACAACAAATTTGATATTGTGTCACGTGTCTTGACATCATTAGATATTTAAAAAAAAAACACACATATTCTCGCCCATTTCAATTTAAAACACAATGAAGTATAAACCACAATATACATAAGAGAATGTATAAACTGTTTTATCCTTTTGGTTTTGGGATAGGAGGCGAGATTTGGACGGGGAGGACGGTGTAACTGTATGTAGGAGATGGCGATTTTTTAATTTTTAATTTAATTATTTAATATGAAAAAATTGTAAAGTTACTATTTTATCTTTTTAAAATTAACCTATGTGGACTCCAATTGCTAATTTATCAAAGATTTGTGACCTCTGTTGGTATAAATTGAATATTAGAGTAAAATTTGTAAACATTTGAAAGGTTAGGGATCGCTGTCTTATATTATTCTTGATAGGTACTATTATTGATTGGTCTAGGTTTGTTTGGAGTCCGATACTATTTGTGGCTACGTCGTCGTTTCCATCGTTCGAAGACGGGCAAATCCTAACATCTCCCAACCCTCTCTCTGTCGTCGTTATCCTTGAATCGCAGCAGTGTAAGCCTTCAATCCTTTTTTTTTTTTCGTTAGTCTATCTGATCATCGTTCAATTTTATTTAAATTGACTGTTCACTTTGAACTTGTTGCAATTTTTAGAATCCTAATTGTTGGAACCCTAGGTTTTGTTACCTTGAATTTCCCTGCTTCTTCAGCTTCTAGAGGGCTACATCTGTAATTTCTCAACATGCCGGCTACAGCGGGGAGGGTTCGCATGCCCGCAAACAACCGGGTGCACAGCAGCGCCGCCCTACAGACCCACGGCATATGGCAGAGCGCAATTGGTTACGATCCCTATGCGCCCAATAAAGATGACAAGAAGAATGATGTGGCACACAACAGTACCGCTGCCGCCTCAGATCCTGAGCAAGAGAATGCCTATGCCAGCTTCCAGGGCCTTCTGGCTCTCGCTCGTATTACGGGGTCCAATGCCGATGAGGTCCGTGGCTCGTGCAAGAAGTGTGGCCGGGTTGGGCACTTGACATTTCAGTGTAGAAATTTTTTGAGTGCCAAGGATGATGGTGATAAGGAGGGTAAGGACCCAGATGCAATCCATGCAGCAGTTTTGTCTGGCTTGGAGAAGTTGAAGGGGAAGAGTGCAGCCAAGAATGAAGGGAGTAGCGAGGATGAAGATGAGGAGAGTGAGAGTTCGGATTCAGATTATAATTCTGAGATTGAGAGAGCTATTGCAGAAAAATATGGGAGAAGGGTTACTGGTAGCAAGTTGAAAGTTAGTAAAAGTAGGAAGAAGAAGGATGATTATGACGACTCTGATGAGTCAGAGCTGGATTCTGGGTCCAGGAAGAAGAGGGGGAGGTCAAAGAAAAGGAGGAGTGGAAAGAGAGACCGTAGTGATTCTGAGGATGAGGATCAAGGACGAAGGAAGGTGAAGAAGGAGAAGAGAAGGAGAGGGAATGATGAGTCATCAGACAAGGAGGAAGAACGGAGGCGAAGGAGGAGAAAGAGTAGGAAGGAGAAGAGGAGGAGGAGTCACAAGCATTCAGATGATGATTTATCTGATGATTCTGCTGAGAAGAGGCATAAGCGGAGGAGCAGGAAGGCCTCGTCTGTGTCCAATTCCGATCTCAGTTGCTCGGATGGTACTCGAGTGGGCAGGGACAAGAAGCGGTCTGAGAAGAAGAACAGAAAACATTACCATGAAGAGGACTAGCTTCTGGCGAAGGTGATTATCATATGCTCTTTAGTTGCATTTACTTATGCAAGATCACGAGTGTGCTATATTAGAACCATATATCCACTTGACAAGCTTTCTGATGGCAAATATTGGCTTAGTAGGTTTTATGTTTGTTTATGTAATTTGATTCAATCTATTAACGTTGTTTTTGTTATTCATTACGTACACCTGGTGAATTTGTTTAATTACTGTTCTCTCTTGGATGTAAGAACACTTATCTAAGGTTAACTAACTTTTCCATATTTGATTATGACGGAATTGGTGATTAGTCTTGTTTAAAGATCACAAGTATTGATTATTTTGTTGATTCGTTATATGATGTTTCTGTGATCAGTATAGCCGTGTGTTTCTCCTGTGCACAAATAAAATTGTCCATCTCTCCTTTTGACTCCTCTGTCTCTCTGTGTATATGAGTATCTTTTCCTTTTGTTGGATAAAATGAAGAAAACATGTTTAAAGTTTGAGCCATGTATCATTTGATATTGCCCTTATTGTTCTTTGATTATTTATTAGTTATGGCTGCCATTGTGTGTGGCCACGTAGACTGATGTTGTGGCACCGCTTGTGCTAGATAACATTATTCTTTTCACAAGTATGACAATGGCTAATGTCATCCATAACATGGCTGTCTTTGCCACTGCATAGACTTTTGCCCTACTTGGTTGGGCAGTCCTCAACCATCTCATCCTGTGGAATGCATAGGAAAGTTTATTTACATAGTTTCACCTTGCTTTTTTACGATTTGAAATCTGAAAACTTGTGCCTTTAATAGAGATGTAATCATTTCCAAATTGCTTCTGGTGATACTTGTCTCATAGTTTTAGCATTTTGATACTAATGATTTATTCTTGATTTGCCTTACCCTAATAAGATCTCTTCCCTGAGTAGTTTTTACTGGCAGTTATTGACAGTTACGTCAATGTAGTGATAACTAATGAAATCATTCGTGTACAGGAACCAGAAGACGAGACCAGTAATTGTTGATGGTACTGTATTTGTCAAGTGTGAGAACTGTCCTATGTTATTGTATTTCTTTTCTTTATTTAGCTTTTTCTTGAGAAATCAAAATGGCTCCTTTGCTTGGAGGAGGTGCATGTGGCTTCTGCTACTGGAAATGTAATGTTTTATTGCCATTTTATTTGTGCTACTGTTGTGAGAGCGCCAAACTCATTTACTTTGTAATTTGGTATATGTGAGTTTTAAGTGTCAAGTTAATTATACATGTTGTTACAACAAATAATAATATTAAACATAAATATTCCAAATAAAGTTTTAACATCAAAATAAGGTTAAATGTTAGTCATAGGTTGTGATTTGAAGTAAAAGAAATGGACAAATGTATTCAAATCTTGAGGGCTCGCCTGTTGGATTTAAGCTTGCGCAAACAGTTGATTGTGTGAAAATGTCGCCCCTATGAATGGGAAAGCCATTGCCCATCCAGCTCTAGAATGTGGATGCAACTGGCTCTCCTCTTGGTAGTTTCTCAATGTTTCAACGTAGTCTCGTTGATTCTTCTTGTTCCTCTACTACTACTTCCTTTTCGGATTCAAAAATCTGCAATCTGGGATTCGATATTTGGGTGCCAAAGGCGAGTTCAGAGCAAAGGTTTTTGCGCAACGGCCAAGAAATATTAAGCGTTTGATGTATTGCTCTGAAGGGATTACGTTTTCTACAAAGATTTTACTTGATGCTGCAATAGAGAAGAAAATAATATAGAAATTCGTTTGTGGATTGGAAGTTCATTTCCTGGGTTCAGTTGATTTGTTTCACAAGGTTCATGATTAGGAAAAGGAGTCTTTTGTGCTTGTTTTTGAAGGGGAATCAAACTCATTTTTAAATTATTTATTTTGTGGAACATTATTTTTTTCGATACATTTTCATTAGCAAAATTTAAATGTTGAGGAATTACTCAAGGATCAAACTATCAAGTGACCCAAACGGAAAGGGGAGGCTCAGAAATCGTTGATTACCATAAGCATCTTTCCAGCGAAGGAAGAAATCCATCTTTATGTAATCCCAATTGCGATGCACAAATCGTCAATTAAACGTGGAGAGGAGCTTAAGGTGGAGATAAAATCTTGGTTCGTGAAGTAAATGTTCCATTTAGTGACTTTAGTCGCATTTAAACTACGATGAAACCACAGCAATTTAACTAGATTCAAAAGGCCAAAGCTCGAAGGCCTCTGGACATGAAGGTTGTTATGCCTTTGGTGACGATTAAGTCATAATTACAACAATAAATCTCTCTAGAGATGCGAAGAATATTTTAAACTAATCTTGAATCATAATATGGATTACTATGTGTTGCCCCTATTTACTCCTTCAGCATCACCATTAATAAATGAACTTTGTACACTTATTTTGACTATCGAACTGAGGTATTTATTATTGATTTCGACGAATTATATCTTAATTTTGTGTTAATTTTATTTGTTAGGTAAAACTCGATGTAAATTAGTTGAATTGGAAGAAATGAATGAAAAATGGACAAAAATCGATGATTTTTAAAGTTTTGGGGACCAAATTGCAAGTTTTTAATAGTTGATTCGAACTATAAAACAATGATTAAAGATTAATACAGGTTCAATTGGATGCAAATGGAAGATAAAGGACAGAAGTTGCACAAAAAAGGACTTGAGCGAAACAATGAATCAAAATCAGGGACTAAAAGACCCTTTTTGAAAAGTGCAGATGGAGCCAGTGCGCCACCCACATCGGCGCATGTGCAACAACTACCCAAAATTGGTCAAGAGAAGATCGGACCGAAACAGGAGCAGAAACGCGCATGAAGCAGTAGCCGGAAGAAATAATAATAGTAAATATTAATATTCCAAACAAAGTTTACGTCAAAATAAGGTTAGCCCGTGGTCCCAACTAGCATGTCTTTCTCATTTCATATAAGCAAGTAAAGATAACGAGCTCATCATAAACGGAACTGCTCAATGAGCTTCATCAGGCTATAGGTCTCAGAATCTGAACTCCAAGGATCATCCTTTTCAGAATATTTGGTTAACAAATCTTGGCGTTAACATATGACTTGATCAATGCATTGAAGACAAAAGTATAATTTGCTTTCTTCAATTATTCAGAGTGTAGTCTATAGCCATGGAGTTGATCTTCTGACACTTCATTTCAACCCATAGTTCTTCAGCTTGAGTCAGGTCTCCAATCTTACCATATGCTTCGATTGCAAGTACGAAACTCTTAGATCTAACATGCAGAAGCTCTTGAATTGAGCACCATGCTCTTGCCAGCTCCTTAGGTTTCCTATATATCCATACAATATTACCAGAATATCAAATGTTGGAACAGTTGTCTCCTGTTATAGACTTCTCAATAGCTTCAACGTAGGACTCGCATATGGTGTACAACCAAAATGCAGTAAGATATCTCGTTTGGCTCAACCTTTGCTTGCTTCATATCACCAAGTACTTTTGCCAAACCTTCAATATTGTGTTCATTAGCTTCAGTTTTCATCAGAATATCATAAGTAGACACGTGGAACCACTTTATCAGCTTTCATCTTTGTTAAAATCTTTAGAATAACTTTCTTGTTAAAATCAGCCGGTTGAAAACCAAGTATGATATGGAATGGCCAAACTCTTATCATTTTCTTCATGTATGCTAATGAAAGCCTTGTCAAGCCATTTACCAGGCATGCAAGTACGAGATTGTTGTAAAGCAACTCGTTTTGGAACTCATACGAGAGAATAGGCTCTCACCTTGTGAGACTCCATGAAGCTTAGTTTTGAACTCCAATAAGTAAGAGTAATCTAGTTCTTTTGGCCTGTAAGGCTTTCTCCATTATCACCATTCCATCACCTGCCAAGATTCATAAGTAATGAGCACCTGTTCTCATTTGTTTCATTATTTTACTCAAACTCGCTTCATTTGCAAATGACAAAAGAGTTGGAGACTAAAACTAATATACTTCGGTAGCTCCCAAAAAAAATAAAAAAATAAAAAGAATGAATGAATGAAGATTGTGATGTGTATGCAAATCGATAAAAACATTTCTTTATTTGTGAGATTGCCTGCGAGATCTTGTTGTATCAAGAAACTGCACATGGATTTTCAGCCTGAACTAAGACTGTGTAACAAAATATTGAATTCAAAGTTAACAGAACATATTGACAAATGAAAAATTTACCCTTTTCACATATTCAGAGAATTTCCTCACTTTTTATCTTTAAGCAAACACATAACATGCATTACAAACGCCACAAATATTCAATTAAAAATCTGGCACCTGAAAAATGTCACCCCTATGAATGGGAAAGCCATTGCCATTTGCCCATCCAGCTCTGGAACGCCGATGCATCTGGCTCTTCTCTTGGTAGTTTCTCAATCCACCAGCTAAGGCTTTTTTATTCTTCTTCCTCCTCTACTTTTTCTTCCTTTTCAGATTCTGAAATCTGCAAACTGGGATTTGATATTTGGGTGCAGAAGGTGAGTTTAGAGCAAATGGTTTTGCTCAATGGCACATAAATATCAAGGGCTGAATGTATTACTCTGATGTTTTTCAGGCAGAATGGCTACTACTACTTCCATGCTGCAATTGAGAAGAAAATCATAGGGGCTATCAAGAATTAGGAAAAGGAGTCTTGCGATTGTTTTTGAAGGGAGTCGAACTCATTTCAAAATTACTTATTTTGTGGAACAATTTTTTTTTTTCTAAGTCAACATTTTTATTAACAAAATTTACTCAAGGGGGAGATTCAGAAATAGTTGATCAACAAAATGAGCACAGAATCTTCTAATTCATCTTTGTGGGAACTCGACCAATTGCAATGTCCAAAGCTTCAACTAAACGTGATGATAAGTTTTCATGTCAACTTGAGGAGCTTAAGGTGGAGATAGGTTTCTGGTTCGTGAACTAAATGTTTCACTTAGTTACTCTAAGACACACTTAAGCTATGATGAAATCACAGTCATTTAACTAGATTCGAAAGACCTTTGGGACATGGTGCTCGAAGGTTGTTCATGCCTCTTTCGATGATTAAGTCACGTTTTTAATCTAAGCGTAATTAATATTATTTGCACTGTATATGTATATTATATAGATTAATTGAAAGTCTTGGACATAATTCTTGCACTCTACTTGTAATAAATTGAGATTAAAAAATGTACATAGTTTGTAACAATAGAGGAACAATATATTTGAAAATTTAACAGAATATTAAGCTCTGTTCTTCGGTCTATCTAATACATTGGGATATGTTGTCCAGTTTTTATTGTATAATTATTGATACATCATTTTAAAGTTAACATGTTAAAGAAAGATTTATTTATTTAAATTTTAAATATGTGGGCCAAATTCATCAATGACGAAGCACAATTTTCATAAATATACAACGGTGAAACTTGACGAAGCGCAATTTTCATAAATATACAACGGTGAAACTTAGTATCATGATCTTTGTTTGCTCTAATACCAAGTTGAATAATATCGTCTAAAAATTAACATTATTCTTGCAGAATCCTCTGGTAATGCTTCCTCGTACTTGTTTAAATTCACAATATCGAACACCTTCCAATGTCTTGCAACTTTCTAGTTGAAGTTGCCATAGGTACAGAATCTCTTCAATAAAAATTGACACTACTGATTCGGAAACAACTAACTGACAGGGTACTCAAGTCCTTATTTAGTACTGCTTACCAAACCTGCCATGTATGCCTGGTTGAGAATAGATTTGTGTAATGAACAAACAAATTTACTCACATTAACCGATACCACTTCTTTCTTCACAACTTTGTGCTTGAAGGAAGCTTTACAAAGTTGTAGCCCATTTGTGCTACTCCCTTACAGTATCACACTGCTGAATACATATTAAATTTGTTACAGCACAGAATATTATTATATACACAGTAAATCTAGAACAGAAGTTTTATGTACCAAACTGATCAGGAATCGAGAAAAAAATCAAGTGCACATAACCTCTTCAAGAAGTTCGTCGAAAATCATGCCCTCCAAATCAAGTGATACAGACTCAGATTCTAATTGGGGGTTCATCCAGCTGTAATCGTTTGCCAAATCATAAGCGACTATAGAATCCAGTGACTGGTTTTCCTCGGGCTTATAATTAAGCAATGTGCCAATGCTTGTGCTCACCTGCTCAATAAAGCGGTTTCCAACTGGCATTGGACGAATATGACAACTAGAGGACAATGCCTTCGGATAATAGAGAGATGATTTATCATATATCTGGAGTAACACCTCATTAACCAGATCAAATAGCAGTCGATGATGCCAACAGCCGTAGAAGTCCGGCCAACCGGTTAATTGAGATTGTTCGTGGTTCCAGTAAGCCTCGACTTCCTCAAACAGTTCAGGGCTCAGTGGCTCATCAGATGAATGCCATGTTATGTCAAAGGCATTTTCAACGATGCCTGATTTCGCAAGAATGTGTCTCACATAATACAAGTCAGAATCAGTCTCCTTCTGAGATTCACCGTGTCCAAAATATTTGTTATTCGTGTCTGCATATCCACTTTTCTCAAGATTCAGCGTGCAGTTGAAAGATGAGGACGAGTCCATATAGAAACTCTTCTGATCATGAGATTCGACTGAAGAATTCTTCTGGTAGAAATGATCGCTTTCACTATCCAAACCTAATTTATAGGAGAAAAAAATAGACTGAGAAACTGTTACTCAAAAACCGGTCCTAGAAGTTTCACAATCCATTTTACTAGAAAAACTGACTTTGCAAAGTTTCTGTAGGTGAATGGTCGTAGAAAGATTAGAGCGCCCAGAGAAAAATTTGTATGTGAATTGAAATTGTACAATATGAAATGATTAAGCCAAGAGAAATACCTTCAGAAATTTCAAAATCTCCAGGGTGAGATACCAATTCTCGCAAGGATGTCTCAGAATCTGAGATGTGACGTTCTTCTGGAAGCTTTTCAGGGATGGTCTCTAGGAAGTTAGTCACTTGTTCCCCGTGGGAACCACTTTCGCCCACTGTTAACTCATCCATTTCCTCTGCACTACCATCCAACACAGAACTATCCTCATGCCTCACTTTCAATCTTAAGCTGGCTTCGTCTTCTATACTTTGCTTACAGTTATGTTTATTTACTGATTCTTCTTGGCCATCGGTTGTCTCATTTGCATCAAGTGGCGCATTCTCTCCATCACCATGTGAACTACTTTCTTCTACATTCGTATTTGAGCCATCTGCAGAGAAATCATTGCCCAGAACTCCAGATTTGTGATCAGAATAAAAATAATCAACCTGAGATAGAGAGCGAATCCTTCTGTAGTGTATTGGAGCATGGCTATATTCATTTATCGACTTTAAGCTCCTAGAGGGATGTAGCTTGACTTCTGCGCCATAACTACTTGCAAACAACGAAGCATATTTATCCACTGATTCATTTAGCGAAGAACTTCTGTAGTGAATTCTCGTACTTTTTCTAATGTTATATTCATCAGTACCGCTGGCAATTGTCTCATTCTGTCTTTGAACAACGTCGTCCTCTAAATGAGCCAACTGAGGTGATTGACTAAAAGCTCGCAATTTGTCTCCTTTGCTGAATGGCCAAATTTCATTCTTCTTGTGCTCGAGTTTACTAGGCTTTAATTTTCTCCTTTGCAACAAATCAGCAGCAGGGTAGGATTTCGATTTGCTCAATTTTACAGTTTTATTCGAGGCTAGAAGACTATCGGACTCGGTACCATTCATAGATTGATCATTATAAACTTCTTGCTTTTCATTAGCCGCCTTCTTTGATGTATCCAATGACTGAGTTGTACCATTGTCGGGAAGGAAAATGATAGGATGTTTCGAGTCCGTGAGTATTTTAGGAAGACCGCCTTCTGCGGATTCCAGATGGTGAATCGAATAAGTTCGCTGCAATCTTGATGGGACAGAGAAACCAGCTTTATGCAGTCCATTATCTTCTTCTTTGGAATTCCCTTCAGCTCTCTGATCAATCCAATTCATTTATTATTAGTCATCACTTCAAAATGAATCAATTGCAAACTAAATGTGTACTGGTACTTACAACAAATTTGCGCTCTTGGTCGTTTAAAAGCTTTTCTACTTCACCAGATTCAAAGAATTTTGTTTTCGAACGTCCATAAGCTGCAGAAACTGAGTGCAGAAATGATTAAGAACATTGAACTAAATACTTAAAAATGTATTCCATAGTATAAACTCACGTCTCTTTAACAGAATAGTCGAGAGTGATATTGGAACAAAAATCAAGAAATTCGAGGTAATGGCTTACATTTTGACTTTCTTTGTCCTTTATATTTTCGGCCATTGGAATGCCAATGATGATGGTCGAGGGCGTGGATTAATCCCCACACGCAGCCCGGTTGCTTATCTTCAAGTTCATCATCAACATGTCTAATCCAAAAGTGCTTCCCCATTCTCTAAATCCTCAGGTGACACAGAATACTGCACAAACAATATTTTGATTCAGATACGGTAGTATAGGAGTTTGTTTGACCAAATAGAAATCTTTAATTTTATTGTGTTGACACTCTTTTCTTTTTCCTGGAAGCTATTTTTTATTGTGATTATGTTTTCGAGAATAAAGATGCAAATCAAGGCATCAGAGAAGATGAAAAGGGAAATTTCAATCTAAATATTAACTTCGACAAAAAAAAGGTTTAGGATCAGCTAAATTAATTTTTTTCGCGACAAGGAAACATATAACCAGAAGATTCAATATTGTTCACAAGTATCATTAAAAACACAAAACCCAGTAACAAAAAAAATTAAAATCAAAGCAGGGAAGCTAGATATTAATGGAACAGTGAACAACCCAAACAAAAAAATTAAGAATTAGAGAAAATTCTAACCTTTTTGGGCGAAAACTACGCAGGAGGGAGGGTAAATGTAGGCTGTAATGGCAGAGATAAAAAGGAAAAAGTCCAATTTCATGCAGGAGTTTAGGGGCTATGGCGGCTGTGGAGCTCAAGACCCATAAATTATGATAATAAATGTAAATAGCATAGATGTATTTATGGTCCTACGTTTATGGAATATGGAGAATAAGGGCTATGGCGGCTCTGGAGCTCAAGACCCAAGGAAGATTTTCCTGCGTTTTTAACGTATGTGGGAACAAAGAAAATGGAGAAGAATGCTATAAAAGAAGCAGTCGCCAATGTTTTCAGGGGCCCTTTACCCCTCAACTACTCTCGCTATATGAATATTGTTTAGGACAAAGAATGGGTCAATGAAGTAATTACTGTAACCATATTCTACATGTACATCATCATTTACATCATTGTTTACATTGTGTCACACGGTAACACATTATTGGACAATTTAAAAAATGTATTTATCTCGCCCACAATTTTTTGAAACTAATGGAATGTCAAATACAATGTAAGCTATAGAATGTACATATAGCATTATTCTTACCTGAAATCATAGAGGTTGGACTTTGAGCAACTACTGTTAGATCCTATGCTTTATAATGAGATCCTTCTTGGACAAGAAACATAAATTTGTACTCCTTGATATGGTAAAAACACATTATTATAACAATAATGCTTCTCAAACACGACAAATGACGGGGGGAGTTGACCGGGTGGGTGGTAGGACGGGATTGGGTGCTATTATTATTATTATTATTATTATTATTATTTTCAAACTGTTCAATTATGTATTGACATATGTCTCATCTGTCATTAACTCCATCGTTAAACTTGTCAATGTAGCAATATTGTTATTGTAATGAGTTGATTTAGCAGTGTTTGGGCAAGATTTTCCTGGAAATTTTGGAGATGTAATACCACTTAGTCCCGTTAACAATGTCGCAGGACTTAACAACAGAAATGATGAGGATCGAATGAGTGATAAGGAGATCAAAAAATCTTGGTGTAATAAGGTTGTGAGTTCACACAATAATTTTAAAATCAGCAGAAATAGTTTGAGTAATTAACAAATTCAAATCTTAATTGGTTGTAATTGAAGTTTAAACAACAAATTCAAGTCAAAAAATAATTCAACAGTCCCTAAAGACCGTTGTGCGCTTATGAAGGAACACAATCCGATATTAAGAGAATTGGATCAACAAAATTATAATTTCAATTATTTACACGCGTTCAGACTTTTCACATCTACAAATAACTCGTGAGACAAAAGACCAATCATCGAGCATATTTATTACCCGTGCACACGTTTTTGTGATTAGTCTAGCTCGAGGTTCTTTGTAAAAGATGGGAAATCTGATAAGGCTGTAACTATAGTCTGATTAAACTTTTTTTTCTTTTTTAAATGAAATCTCAATATTTGACGCTAAAATTTATAGAAATGATTGTACTTCATATTGAACTAGGACGAGGAAGTTGAACCGTACCAATAAAAATAATCACTCAATATACATCGTACGGTCATATCGATACTCCATATAAGTTCTATCAACAAAATTAATCGTACACGATATATCTCATATGATGATTGATGCATATCTCGATGCCATTCATCATATCGATCCTTGTTAAAAATATGGATAAATATTTGAGACATAGCATTTCATTTTAATTATAGTTATTATTTGTTTCACCGTTTCTAGTTAGTCAAAGTCAAAGAAGACCAACGTGTCTAATCTGCTTGGAGTTAAATTCTGCGCCAAATTGGACCGTATGGATTACGGCACAAATTTTCTTCTAATCTTCAACCGTAGCGTGCACATACATTAATTATTTTACAATATCTTAATTGGTCGGAATTGAAGTTTAAATTTAGGATTCTAGAAATTATTTTTCCTTTTTAACTTTCTAAGTCTAACATCACGACTTTGAACGGTCAAATCCTCTTGAAGTCTCCAAGACAATATTGTCTTCAAATTGATATTAATTATTATAATTAATCCCTTCTTGATGGTCATTATTGTATAAAGATAATATCTTAACTAATAATTTTTTGAAGAATGTATAATTAAAAAGTGAGAAATTTTTTGAATTTACGTGCAAAATATTTTATTGAGTAAATGTGTGGTCGAAGATAAATATGAAAAATAAATTATTTTGTTTCAAAGAAAGGGGCTTGATATTGTTATTAATAAAAGATATCTCTTTAATTCTTTTCCGGTAATTCTTTGTTTTAACATAAATTTAATATTTGTGTCATTTGATCTACTACATGAAATAAAATAAAAAAACAGAATTATTTTAATAATTATATATTCTTCTAGCATATTCTAATCTAGTTGTTTATAAGAAGAATAGTAAAATTATATACCATTTTAGTGTTTTGTTTTGCTATAAAACGTTTGTTTAATATGTATCGACTTTACTTAAAAGCAGTTTTTTAAAATGCGCGCATATGGTCAAAACAGTTTTGAAACACTTGACATATGAGGTATATGCATGATAATGCGATCAACCTATTTCGTTGATTGTATTTGCGTGCTTAAACGCAAAAATACGCAGTCATTTATGCTGAAAAATGTGTCTAAATTAGCTTAGCAAAATCTAACCATTTTTGTAACTTAAAAGAAAGGGCAATTAAGCTCAACAAACATCAAACTAGTCCAAATCACACAAGCCCATGAATGATATACAACAAGTTAGAGGGTTTTGATGTTTAGAAAAATCAAAACAATATTTTCTCAGAGTTACAAACTATTTACATCAAGCTCGAGCCTCCTCCTTCGATCTTCCTCTTCTTTCACTACTGAGATCTTCATCAAGTTGCAAAAATTCGAATGTTGTGTATGATTTTTAAAATTCGTTATCGTTTCTAATCTAATTGTAGGAATTGATTACCAAGTTATTGTAGTATATACAATTTAAGGAATATATTTTTGTTGAAAATTTGAAAAATATGTATAAAGTGTAAGTAATTGTAATATTTATGATTTTTTTTAGTAATATGTTTCTTTTTTATTTTAAAAATACGTATAAAGTTCAAATAATGAATTATTATTTTATTTATTAGTTTGAAATATTAAAAATTGAAAAATAAATAATTAAGCTTATACTTCATATAGACATGCATATGCTTGTAATACTTGATACCCAATCAAAATGCATTGCCACACATTAAACATTTTAAAACCTTATTTAAAAGTATGAAGTTGATTGTCTAGAGTTCATTTGGCAAGACTTTTTCAAGGTTAAAATCTACTTCTAAAATTAAGCAGTTGCTTTTGAAAACAAATTGCGATAATTTTCTAAAAATACTTTATTTAGCTCATATTTGGTGTAAATTAAAATTCAAAATTTAATATAAGTCAACAATTAATTTTAATCATATATTTTATGACATCCATGCCTATTTAATTATGCATTCATCAACTTTTATCAAAATTTATTATAAAATTAATTTCAATTGCCGTCTTTCCTCGTAAAACTTTTTTCACCTGAAGTAGAAACTGAAGCAAGGCACAGGCGAATAGGCATGTAGATATCTTTATTTTAGTAGGGTGATTTGTGATATGATTATTGCTATTAATAATATTGACACAATTACAATAGATGATGATGTTAAAGTCGAAATTAAAATAAAAGATCTTGGTCAATTAAGTGATTTTTCTTGGTCTTAAGTTTTTTCTTATTGGTTTTCTGTTAATTGGTTTGGTATATCTCGTCCCAAGACTCAAAATGGTATTAAGGAATAGAGTACGTAAATTTGTGTTTTTTTTTTGCTCTTACTTTCTTTTTTTCCACACAATGTTGTGATTATTTTTCTTAACACGTTTTTGGAGTCGAACTCACTTCAAATAAGATAACTCATATTACATCTTAGGTGCATGATAGATGTTGACCCCAAAAAATGAGTCAACAAACGTTGGGCCACTCTCGTCACGTCTAACAAATTTCGACGCGTTTCTATCGGAGAAACGATAAGAAAGAAGACGGATTTGAATGTTGGAGGTGCTTTAAGATGAGAGATAAAGATGTTCAAACTCCGACTAGTGAAACAAAGATGATCACGCTAACAAAGCCACTAACCAAAGATCTCGCTAACAAAGACACGCTAACATTCTGTTACATCAATCACTTTTAAAAGGTACTCAAATATATTGTAAGAGACGCATCGACTTCATGAATTTTAGATGAATTGAGAGCCTCGGAGCTGGTCCTCTGAGTGGAGAGTTTCAGCTCAGTTCTTTATTTCTTTAGGCAATGTTTCAACCCAAGTGTAGTGCTTCGTCCATTAAGGCAGTGCCTTGATACGAACTTCTTTGGTTTGCATAATTTGTTTGTATTTCATCACTCGAGTCTTTGTTGACTCTCTGTCTACGTGAATTACTACGTATCACTTGTTTTTTAGCCTCGATAGCAAGGCATAACAATTGATTCACTTTCTTTTATTAATTTTATTCCATATCACTCACCATATTGTTTAACACTTATCACTAGAGTTTCTTTAACTTTCGTCGCACTTAGAAGTAAAAGTTTTCTCAAGAGATTCTCTATTTGTAAAATAGCATCTTACATATAATAGAGAGTAATTTTTTTATGCATTCCAACAATAATCTCTATTTTGATTCTTTATTTTATTTTTTTCAATGAACATTTATTGATTTTTCATCATCTCTATTTAACATAATTTTTGTATATGTTAATAGCCAATTAATTCAAATGTAATTTGAATAATTTAAGTCATAGAGTATTGAAATTTGTAACTTATTAAGTGCTTGTTTGACATTCATTAATTTATTTTATAATTTGCTAAAGGATAATTTCATCCACACGTCCAAACAATAAAATATTCTACATGTAAACAAAAAACTTTTCCCTATTTTTTTGACCACAAATTCTCCTAAAAATAATATTCAAAACTCATTTTTTTCCAATTAATGAAAATCAAACAGTCTCTATATGTAATCATTGTTAATTAAGAATAGAGAGCGAGTTTGACTCTCCAAATTTGAAGAATTATTTTTAAAAGTTAAAATAAAGAGTCTTTTTTGGAACTTATTTTTAAGTATCGAATTTTTAGTTAGATTGTCGCTTGAAAATGTTTTAAAGTTGTTACTCGTCATTTGACTATGACTTGAAATAACATTTAGCTCTTATTTGAGCTCTATTTTATTGAGAAAATATATTTTGAAATAGTAAAAAGTTGAAAAATGTGGTTAAAAAATAATAAAAATATTTAAATTTATGTGTAAAATTATTTTATAAAAGAATGTGTAATTAAAAATAAGTGTTGAAAAAATAAATTACGAGAACAATGAATCTCAAACAGGGGCTTAGATAGCTCAAAATGGTCTCTCACCAAGAAAATTATCTCATTGAAACTAATAATCATCACTTTCCTTGTCAGCTCTGGTGCTTTGTTTTCAATCACTTTCGAAAATTAAATTGCAAATACTTTTACCAATAGTTTGGGTTGTAATAGATATAGGACAGTTCTACACGTACGACTGTTTCAAGGTGCACAGTTGTCAATATTTTCTGTGTACCCAATAATAAAATAGTAATTCCCTAAGAATAAATAAGGTTCTTATCTTTGTCTAATGTTTTATTAAAAATTAATCTTGTATGTCAGAGGAGTTATCGAATGATGTCCTTCCTCTCACAAATTGCATGGTTTCATGTACATTTAAAAATTCTAGTTTGTGATCCTCACCTTTAATATAAGTGAAATATAAAAAATTTAATATAAAAATTCGATAAGTGTAACATAATTCACTTTTATTAATGGGCGGTGCAAATCAGAAAAAAGTTGCAAAAAAGGATTGTGTCCCTACCCACAAGCAGGGATATTAAAAAATTATATAAAAAATGTACCTTCCCTGATAAGGGAATGTGCCATGTTTTGCTTGTTTTCCTTTCTTTTACACGAGTTTCTAAGAGGGATAGTTGCTTCAACGATATTAAACATTTCATTTAGTAACAAATTTTATCCAATTTTTTTATTTGTGCCATCCACGGTATCAAATCTTTTAAATATCGCGGCTAAAATTCAAATGGATGATTTCTGTTAATTTGACCATTAGTTGATCAAATAATTAATTTTAACAATAATTCTAATTAATTTTAAAATATTAAAATGGTAACTTTACATATTTTTTTATAACAGAATAATTAAAATTAAAACCCCTTTTCCACATTCTTCTCCTTCCACCTCAATTCCAAAATCATCACCACCACTATTGGACAGCCCAACCGCATCATCCAATGTCGGCGCCACTGCCATCTCCTCCACCGCTACTTTCATTCCTATTACCCAACAAATTTTTCTTCCATAAATTTTAAAATCCCAAACCTAAAACCCCACCCACACTCCAAAACCAAACACAAAAAGACAGTGACACTGCCGGCCAACGCTCTCCCACCCCAACCCATTAGCCAGCCAAAGCTCCTCAAACAAACAAAAAATAAATAAATAAAACCATTTCACAGGCCCAGTGTAGATCTCTTGGAGTGCCCAATTGGTGACCAATTTTGTGAAGGGTTGACTGGAAAAGCTCGAGTTGAGCTTTGAATTTTTTTGGCCAAGCTTCGACTCGGCTAGGCTCAAGCTAAAAAAGCTCAAACCGTTTTTTGTCCAAGCCGACTCGTTTACATCCATATATAAATCTTGTGAATGGAATTTAAAAAAACATCAATGTCTTACATTCACTTCCTTGTCAATTTGTCTAATGACCAATTGTACATGAATATAGAGATCTCAACCTTTATGAAATATGGTACTTAGGTCCATTCAAAATTTTAATGCTTTGAAACTCTTTTAACTTTTGCAAAATAGTCACAAATGTCTTTACTAGATGGAAGCCACTACTTTTTCTGTTAAAATGGCACGTATGCCACATGCATACGCTTTAATAAAATGTATTTTCGTCATGTTACCTCTATTTCTCCTCAGAACGAAAANTATCACTCACCATATTGTTTAACACTTATCACTAGAGTTTCTTTAACTTTCGTCGCACTTAGAAGTAAAAGTTTTCTCAAGAGATTCTCTATTTGTAAAATAGCATCTTACATATAATAGAGAGTAATTTTTTTATGCATTCCAACAATAATCTCTATTTTGATTCTTTATTTTATTTTTTTCAATGAACATTTATTGATTTTTCATCATCTCTATTTAACATAATTTTTGTATATGTTAATAGCCAATTAATTCAAATGTAATTTGAATAATTTAAGTCATAGAGTATTGAAATTTGTAACTTATTAAGTGCTTGTTTGACATTCATTAATTTATTTTATAATTTGCTAAAGGATAATTTCATCCACACGTCCAAACAATAAAATATTCTACATGTAAACAAAAAACTTTTCCCTATTTTTTTGACCACAAATTCTCCTAAAAATAATATTTAAAACTCATTTTTTTTTCAATTAATGAAAATCAAACAGTCTCTAAATGTAATCATTGTTAATTAAGAATAGAGAGCGAGTTTGACTCTCCAAATTTGAAGAATTATTTTTAAAAGTTAAAATAAAGAGTCTTTTTTGGAACTTATTTTTAAGTATCGAATTTTTAGTTAGATTGTCTCTTGAAAATGTTTTAAAGTTGTTACTCGTCATTTGACTATGACTTGAAATAACATTTAGCTCTTATTTGAGCTCTATTTTATTCAGAAAATATATTTTGAAATAGTAAAAAGTTGAAAAATGTGGTTAAAAAATAATAAAAATATTTAGATTTATGTGTAAAATTATTTTATAAAAAAATATGTAATTAAAAATAAGTGTTGAAAAAATAAATTACGAGAACAATGAATCTCAACCAGGGGCTTAGATAGCTCAAAATGGTCTCTCACCAAGAAAATTATCTCATCGAAACTAATAATCATCACTTTCCTTGTCAGCTCTGGTGCTTTGTTTTCAATCACTTTCGAAAATTAAATTGCAAATACTTTTACCAATAGTTTGGGTTGTAATAGATATAGGACAGTTCTACACGTACGACTGTTTCAAGGTGCACAGTTGTCAATATTTTCTGTGTACCCAATAATAAAATAGTAATTCCCTAAGAATAAATAAGGTTCTTATCTTTGTCTAATGTTTTATTAAAAATTAATCTTGTATGTCAGAGGAGTTATCGAATGATGTCCTTCCTCTCACAAATTGCATGGTTTCATGTACATTTAAAAATTCTAGTTTGTGATCCTCACCTTTAATATAAGTGAAATATAAAAAATTTAATATAAAAATTCGATAAGTGTAACATAATTCACTTTTATTAATGGGCGGTGCAAATCAGAAAAAAGTTGCAAAAAAGGATTGTGTCCCTACCCACAAGCAGGGATATTAAAAAATTATATAAAAAATGTACCTTCCCTGATAAGGGAATGTGCCATGTTTTGCTTGTTTTCCTTTCTTTTACACGAGTTTCTAAGAGGGATAGTTGCTTCAACGATATTAAACATTTCATTTAGTAACAAATTTTATCCAATTTTTTTATTTGTGCCATCCACGGTATCAAATCTTTTAAATATCGCGGCTAAAATTCAAATGGATGATTTCTGTTAATTTGACCATTAGTTGATCAAATAATTAATTTTAACAATAATTCTAATTAATTTTAAAATATTAAAATGGTAACTTTACATATTTTTTTATAACAGAATAATTAAAATTAAAACCCCTTTTCCACATTCTTCTCCTTCCACCTCAATTCCAAAATCATCACCACCACTATTGGACAGCCCAACCGCATCATCCAATGTCGGCGCCACTGCCATCTCCTCCACCGCTACTTTCATTCCTATTACCCAACAAATTTTTCTTCCATAAATTTTAAAATCCCAAACCTAAAACCCCACCCACACTCCAAAACCAAACACAAAAAGACAGTGACACTGCCGGCCAACGCTCTCCCACCCCAACCCATTAGCCAGCCAAAGCTCCTCAAACAAACAAAAAATAAATAAATAAAACCATTTCACAGGCCCAGTGTAGATCTCTTGGAGTGCCCAATTGGTGACCAATTTTGTGAAGGGTTGACTGGAAAAGCTCGAGTTGAGCTTTGAATTTTTTTGGCCAAGCTTCGACTCGGCTAGGCTCAAGCTAAAAAAGCTCAAACCGTTTTTTGTCCAAGCCGACTCGTTTACATCCATATATAAATCTTGTGAATGGAATTTAAAAAAACATCAATGTCTTACATTCACTTCCTTGTCAATTTGTCTAATGACCAATTGTACATGAATATAGAGATCTCAACCTTTATGAAATATGGTACTTAGGTCCATTCAAAATTTTAATGCTTTGAAACTCTTTTAACTTTTGCAAAATAGTCACAAATGTCTTTACTAGATGGAAGCCACTACTTTTTCTGTTAAAATGGCACGTATGCCACATGCATACGCTTTAATAAAATGTATTTTCGTCATGTTACCTCTATTTCTCCTCAGAACGAAAAATAAATAAATATATATATATATATATTATCTCACCCTCTACTTGGTCCCAGCGACGCAATCTTTATGAAAATTAATACATTTGTACAAAAGTGTTTTAAAATTTCGTAAAATATTAATTAATTTTCTCTCCCACTCGTTTAAATATAAAATATATCCCTACTTTCTTCCTTTTCCGACTGCTACCTGACTCTCACAATATTACGTAATGAAATTTGAAATCCCATCTTAAAATGAGTTTTGGGGAATAATATATTTTGGACTAGTAATTTCTTTAAAAATGTGTGGTTAAAATTTTTTTTTTTCGAATTATGTGTAATTAGAACGAGGAGAGAAAAAATATATTAAATTATAATGAAAACCAATCAGGGCTTAAAATAATATGTAACCCCCCTCCCATTTACTTCAAGTCGAAGCTTGCTCAACTCAAGCAATTTTCCTGTGTTAGGGTGTCCTTATGGATTACTCGTGTCGTTTCTGTCAAAATTATCAAACATTAAAAAGCGGTATAAAAAAGAGAGTTAAGCCATTTTAACAGAATAATTTTTCTACCTACTTACATATGCAATGTTCGCGACAATGATTGAATACGAAAAATGACTTTTTTTTTAAATAGTTTAATGATAGAATATTATCTGACATTATAATAAAAAAATTGGCAAAATTTTCTGGCAACATAGCATGGGTGCGAGGGTGCTGCTCGATCTCCGACGATGTTACAATTTTGACAAATCTTTAGATGCTCATTCTGTAATTATGATCATATATATAATTCTTATAAGTGTAATGTTATATAGCTCTATTGGGATTACAATCACAATCTAATTGACGCTAGTAATAAGCTAAATAAAATATAAAATTAATTACTTATTTAATTTCATATATTATTTAATGTTATGTTAACACTACCTAAATAGCATTATTGTTATCATAAACTTTAATAATCACAAAAATTCACAATGAGTGTGAGTGTGAGTGCTTCAAGAATAAAATATAATAATTCTCCCATTACCCTATCACCATCACCAACCCCACTCCCCCCTTCAACACATTCACTTTCCTTACTCATCCCAGCTCACTGCACTCCACAGAAGCAGAAATGGCCATCTCAATCTCCATTCCCAATTATACCCCTCTGCCATTTCTCTATTTACTCCTCTTTTCTTCTTACCACCTCCCCATTTTGTCCATTAATGTCACCGATTTGTTAACCTCATACCCCGATCTCTCGGACTTCACGAATCTCTTGACAACCACCGGCGTCGCTTCTGATCTGGCCCACCGCACCTCCGTCACGATCCTGGCGGTTCCCAACGCGTTCTTGCGTAGTTCCTCTGCCGATCTCACGCCGGGGAACCACCCTTCTTCTAGTAACCTCGCCGACGTTATTCGATACCAGGTACTCCTTGAGTACTTGTCTTTGTCCGACCTCCGCCGCATACCTCCCGCCGGGAAACTCATCACCACCTTGTTTCAGACAACCGGCCGTGCTGCGTCGAACTCCGGCACAGTTAACATCACGTTTAACCCTTCTTCTAACGCCGTCACTATCTACTCCCCTACATCTAATGCTACTCTCCTTGCCCTAATTAAAACTCTTCCTTACAACATCTCGATTTTCTCAATTAATTCGCTTCTAGTCCCTTACAATCTCGATCTAATGGCTTCTGAAACTCGCCCGCCTTTGGGGCTCAATATTACGAAAGCACTAATTGATGGGCACCAATTCAATGTGGCGGCATCGATGCTTCAAGCATCTGGGGTTGTTTCTGAATTTGAAGCCCATGAGAATGGTGCCGGAATCACACTTTTCGTACCCACTGATGACGCATTTGCCGATCTGCCTTCATCGGTAAAGCTCCAGTCTCTACCGGCTGACCAAAAAGCACAGGTTTTGAGATTCCACGTTTTGAATTGTTACTATCCATTAGGTTCTTTGGAGTCAATAGTGAATCCGGTTCAACCCACGTTGGCGACGGAGCAATATGGGGCTACGAGTTTCACCTTAAACATCAGTCGGGTTAACGGGTCGGTGGGCATTGATACCGGGATAGTGCAGGCGTCCGTGACACAAACGGTGTTTGATCAGAAGCCAGTGGCGATTTTTGGGGTGTCCAAAGTTTTGTTGCCCCGAGAAATTTTTGGGAAGAATCCAATTGAGGTGAACAAGCCAGTAACAGCAGGTGCTCAGCCACCGGATATTGCCCTCTCGCCAGAGCCTGGAATGTACAGTCCAGCAGGTCGTGTTTCATCACCGGCTGGGATGGAAATTCGATCTGTGGCGGCAGCTGAAAAACTGGGATTGCAAAGATTATTGTTGAGTTTGTGGTGTCTATGGCTGAATTATCTATATCTATGGCGATGAGATTTGATTATTTTGGGATTGTAATTTGTCATAATTGACACGAAAAATATAATTGGGGCCTACAAAGGCAGTCATTTTCCCGGTGGTATCATTCATCGGTCTCATGAGGTAAAGATTATCAAATTTGTGCTTAAATTGCCAATAATTCTAGATCCCAATTTCATTTGTATTTTTTTTTTTTTTTGTATCATTTCTTGTATTTGCATTGTTGATTGTTGTTGTAAAGCACTTGAAATTTTTTTAATATATGTAATATATTACCAAATTCTGTAGTAAAGTGACTGAAGAAACCACTGGGTTTCTTATGGTTTTGTTGCACATATTCTTCAAGGACGAGATTGCAGAAAAGCTGAAATTTACAAGGTTTTGATATCAGAATCGCAGAATAAAAATGCAAACTTTCCGACTTAAAATGTGTTATAAAGGAAGAGAAATTCTCTCCATGGATTAAATTGGTGTAACAGGCTCAATGATGGGGCGTTTTTCAGGTGCTGTAATGGCAGATTTTGATTGGTGGGCTTTTTTCTTTTTTTTTTTTCTTTAACTGCCAGTAAATTTTTGACAAGTGCCCATCTGTGAAAAATTAAAAAAAATTGTCATTCATCCTGTTCATGTAGCACGGTTGTCCTTTCCTTTCAATGCACAAATTTTGCATCAATCTTTCTTCTGCTATACATTATTCTTCTGTTTCAACAGTTGCTGCCTTTATATCACGTCTGTCACCAAATATTTGCCTGTCATTTGTTGTTACTTTGTATTTTCTTGTTGAACTGTGCTACACTAACATCCCCAATGACATCTTGGATGATCGAATACACATACCTCGAGGGTCGGGCATTATCTAATTCACTCGGGACCCACGTGCAATATGAGGGTCGGTCACCCATTCGATCATCCATTTTCGGGCACTTCAGCATAATTCTTTCTTGTTCTATGATTTGTTTTGCGTGTATAAGTGCTTAGAATTTGATACTTTATAACCTGAAATTCTAGTTTGAGGAAGTGTGATCATTGTATTAGTTCTTATTTGAGTCAATTTCACTCATGACCACCCTACTTTTCGCTTAGTGACACCATGGCCACCAAACTTAAATTTGTTTCACCATGGCCTTCGAACTTTCCACTTCATCTCACCATTGCCACCTAACATTAAAATGTTCATAGGTTTACCCTTTATCAAAATGTTCAAAGGTTAGGAACCACGAGTGCTATTTACCCTATAAAGTCCGGTGATCATGGTGACGGTAAGTGGAAGGTTCGATGGTCATGATGAAACAAATTAAAGTTCGTGGCCTTGGTAACGCCAAGTGGAAGGTTTGGTGGCCATGATGAAACAAAACAAAGCTCAATGACCATGGTGACACTAAGTGAAAAATTTGGTGGCCATGGGTGAAATTAACATGTTCTGCAGCTGAAAAATGGTGACGGTTTTCTTTTTTATGTGTCAAAATTAAAATTCAAGTTAACTCAACGCATACTAACTTTTTTCTTGATGAGTTATTCCAAATATTTGTAGGTAAAATTATATAAATTATTTCTAATATAGCCTATGTTTGAGCTCATTTTTTTTTTCGAAACTCATTTTTTGTAAAACTTATTTTTAACCACATATTTTTCTATAAAATAATTTTACACGAAATTTCAACTTTTTTTTTCCCCTATTTTTGATATCAATATTATCCATAAAATCACTATTTTAAAACCTATTTTTCCTTTTGAAAAATGGGCGCAAACAGTCATAGTTATATTGGTTTTCATGTACAATGTCTCAAATAGCATCGTACACAAATATATTTTGGACTGGTATCTTAAAAAGTGTTAGTACCAATACCAAGATAATGATAGAATCCAAAAATTACCTTCCCCTGTCAATCGCCAAGCAAACCACCACAACTAGCCAGAATTTTTAGCGTTAGCACCATCAATATTTAGTTTGTAAAAATCATACTGTGGTGGGAACCATCTTATAAACAATGATGTTTTGACTTGTATTGGCACCATAGGGATGTACAATACATGTTAATGAGAAAAAGAAAGAGACAATTTCTTTGGTTTTAACATACCATTTAATTCGTGTAGTTAGCGTTTTACTTTAGCACAAACTCTGTGCAAGTTTGCAGCCTCATCCTTAAATTGTGCATAATTTCTGGCCAACCAAAGCTCCCAAGAGAGAGGTGGTGGGATTAAGAAAGCTATAGGATGTTCTTGCATAGACTTACCCAAATGAGCATACCAAAATAACATGATAGCCCGCTAAGAAATATTAGCAGAAATTCTAACTCCAAATAATCTTCCAAAATATTGCCATGCTTGAGTAATTATAGAATTGGTTGCAAAAATATGATCTATTATTTCTGCATGACCCTATGAAAAATAGTGACATTTGGAGATAATAGGAACCCCACAACGCCAAACCACTTCATCCACTGGAACCACATTATGCCAAAGGTGCACCAAAAAACTGAAACTTTTAACGGCAAGGTCGAGTACCAAATAATCTTATATAAGGTAGAGAGGAAGGTTTAGTGCTTTTATGAAAAGATCAAGCTGAGGTAGTAGAAAATAAACCATTGCTCTAGGGCACCAAATTAATTCATTTATACCGCTGCAAGGAGAAACCTCAGAACGTTGAATTTATTCCACTAAAGGTGAGCCAGCCAAAGCAAAAAGCTTCTCAAGATCCCATTTGCCATTTAAAATTACCTCATGAAGTTGTAAGTTTGGGGAGTTGATTGTCCAGCCAATTGAAGCTAAAGCACTCGATCGCCTCCAATTGTCATACCAAAATAGAGCACTCCCGCCATGGATCAGCCATCAACTACGCTCTAAAATGAATGAAAAAGATGAGAGAGATGTTTCCAACAAGGCGAGTCATTAAGACCTACAGAAAAGTTAGCTAACTCCATAGGATGATTGAGGTACTTTTGTCGCATGAAATTTACCCAAAGTGAGTGAGATGTAATTATTCGCCATGCTATTTTGCACTGAAGCAATTGGATCACATCAAAAAGACCACGAATTCCCAAATCTACTTCCTTCTGCCGAAAACAAATGCTTTTCCAGGAAACCCAATGTCGTTTAACACCCTCTTCTAATTATCCCCAGAAAAAATTGGCAAAATGAGAATGAATCTCTTTAATGAATTTTATGGGAGGTATGATCACAGGAAATAAATAAATAGGAATAGCTCTTAAGATTAACTTGATTAAAGTGAGCTTTCCACCTATGGATAGAAGCTTTCCCTTCCATCCTGCCAATTTTTTTCTGATTTTGTCAAGCACGAGAGTAAACATCAAATAATCGTGTTTGCCATAATGTAGAGGTGATCCGAGATAAGTAAAAGAAGAGAACCTTTTTTGAACCCGTGATAGAGGTAGTAATACGTTTTCTAGAAGCTGCAACTCGCTTTTGAATGATAAAAGAACTCTTGGTCACAATAATTAACTGCCTAGAAACAGCTTCATAACGCGAAGAAATCTGATAAATGTATTTTATATATTTATTTAGGGTCTAAAATATCGATATTTGATAGTTCTTTTGACAAAATATATTCTAAATTGTTGTGTTATACGTTTAATATGTGAAACTCTATGAATGAAAAAAGAATTAAAGGAAAGAAGCAAAAAATCCAAAGTATGAGAACTAAATTGACATTGGTTGCACAATTAAGTGGACTCAAGGACTAACTTACATTGTATAAAAGAATTGAGGACTTGAAAACAAACATTAATTTAATTGGGCATTGGGCCTCAACTTGAACTTAAAACTAGACACAAATTGTGGTGGCTTGAGGTTATATTACATATACACGCACAGACAGACAAAGAAGGCAGAAGGGTTGGAATTAGAAAAACACATTGGGCGGCTGCAAAGTCTGAGTTAATTATATATACACGTACAGAAAAAACTTCCAGAGGCAGCGGCCTGAATTGGAGGAAATTTTGAAGAAAAAGTGCGGTGGCTGGAAATTATTCACGTTCCGTCAATTTATCGGTGATGTCGTTTAAACCTTATTTGTATAATTATGACATTATGTTTGGCTAGATTTCTATATTGTTAGGATATAGATGAACCCTTATTATGAGATTTTTGGTATTAATTAATTATTTTGACGACTAGTTTTCTTGAATATTTATTATTGTTTTCATCGACTTTTCAATTAATTAGCTACTAATTGAGATGATTTATTGAAATATATTATTATCGGGAGAGATACTAAGTTTTAGCTAAAAATAATAAATATTCTAAAGTTAGATAGATGATTGAGATATACATCTATATTTTATATGGTTTTCATATGTATTCTAGATCTTTAATGCATTTATCACGTTTGCATATTTTATCGAGAAATAGAAAGGACATGTGAGGGGAATAAATTTGAAAACTATCGAGTGAGGTATTCAATTAAATTAGGAAGACTAACCAACAAGAATAATTACAAATTGTCACTTTAATTCGTTGTGCTAAAAATTGATTAACAAGAGGGATTTGACATTTTAGCAATACTTTCACATATTTGAAATCAAACTAGTTAAATTATTTTCTAATTCAATTGATAGTTTAGATATTAGTATAGAAAACTCAAATATTAAATTATTTTCTAATTTAATCGATAATTTAGTTATTAGTATAGAAAACTCAAAACTTATTTGCTATTCGATTAAGGTTGCTATTAATTTGAATTCAATCGAATACTTAGTTTTCCTGGATTCGACACTCTACACATTACTATATTATTTGTTCACGATCACGTTCACTTGTAGAAATTCAAAAGATCAAAATAACAATGTAGAAGGAACTTGATAAGAAGCAATTTTGCCCTCTTCAAGAAGTTTTGCAATACCCCTACTAAATAACAATGGCAATAATTGATTGCCTCGTCTAAGTTTTGCAGTTTTTTTCTTTTAATTTATTTTAATTGCCTTCAAATGTGAAAAGGCAGAATGTCAATATTTATTTATTTATCTATTTATAGGTTTGGGAGTGTACTCCCAAGAATGAAAGGTTTGAGATTTATTTACACTTTTTGAAAAGATTAGGGACCCGGATACAATTTTCCTTAATAAAAATGAAGTGGAAAGATCGCAAACCAAAATCCACATTTTTTTCTCCCTCTTTTATCTGCACCACAAAATTGTATATTACATGGCGAATGCCTCTATTTTTCTTGTCATCATTTGCTTATATCTTTAAATTCTGTTTTTTATCCTAAAAGAATATCACGGAAAATTTTATTTCAAAACAATCAAAATAAAGGGACAAAATTATCTCCTATCTACGAGCAAGATTAAGAGGGTGTTTGGTGAGGGATTAAAATTAGATTTTTAGTAGATTGTGATAAAAATTTTTGAAATGTGTGGTTAAAAAGTTGTGGGACCCATGAAAAATGTGGTTAATATTGAATGTTTGACTTTGACTTATATTAAAATCTGATTTTAATTTGTACCAAACATGCCCTAATATAATTATTTAACGTGAAAATACGTTTAGCAACACATGATTGTAAAGAACTTTGAAGCATGGACACACCTTCATGGCAAGAGTATCCATGGGGTCGGGGGCACGTATTGTACATTGACGTGGCTCTGATAAAGAATGACGAACGCACCTTCATGGCGAGTGCGGAGTGTCCATGGGGTACACTTATTGAATGTTAACATGGCTTTGACAGAGAAACGACATCGCAACTACACAATGCAAAATAATGGAAACAAGAAGAAGAAGAAGAAGAAAAAAAAGGAATGAATCTAAATCACAAGGCAAACACATTTTACATGTCAAAAAATAGAGAGAGAGAGAGAGAGAGAACTTGAATCCAGCAATCTACCACGGAGAGGAGATGAAAGAGAGAGTGAAATGAAATAGGTGCATGTTTGGAGGGTATGGAGAATGAAAAAATATTTTCTGTTTTAGTACTTATATTTCAAAAATGTTACTTCCTTCTTTAGGCTTAGGCAAACATGTCATGATCTCTATCCTTGTGAGGATGGAGTGAAATAAGTATTTTCAAGAGACGGTCACGGTGGGATCTACTATCTATTATTATGACAAGTATCAATTGAAAATGCAGCATTGCATGCAATTGAGGTATCCTAATAAGCTAATACCCTCGAACCTTGTTTTTATATGACATAATCAATTTGATCATATACTCGCCGTTTATTTTCATTGTTCAAATAATGGACAAAACAAAAAATCATTGTGTCATAAAACTCGGATTTGACCATAAGTTTGTTCATGTACTTGGAAGAGTTATATGTTGCTAAGAACTTAAGTTTCAAATTTCGAAAATACTACAATAACCTAAGATTCTTGAACAAGGAAATAAGACTTGTTCAAGTTTACATAAAAACTTGAAGTTTAGAAATTTAAATAAAAAGTTCTCTTGATCTCTAATAACTAACAAGTCTTGCATTTTAGAACTAGGGTCTTATTTTTGGATTCTTGCTCAGATCTTGGTGTCCATTCATAAGGTGCAATCTAAACTTGGAGAATGCTAAAGTAAATTCAAGGGATGCAAGCAATTCAAGAAACTCAAGATTATTGATCGAAGCTGAAGACTCAAAGAATTCATACAACTCGAAAGAAATTAATCACACGATAGGTATTTTGCTTTAAAAACATTTATGATTTATTATTTAGATCTTCAATAGATAGTAATTTAGAAAGAAAGAAAAAAAAGCCTTATCTCAAGTTAAAGAAATTGGCCTCGCCACTTGGATGGGTAAAGAAGTTGCTTTCACAATTTCTAAATAAAAATTATTAGAATGTTCTATTTTTTTTAAATAATAAATAGTTGAATTTTGTTAAGCCACCGTAAATGATTTATTTGTCAACAATAGGAACCCGTGATGTCAAACTTATAATTTCTCAAATGTGATATTATAATTAGACAAGTAAATTGATTTCAACAATAGGACAAATTGATTTCACTCAAACAAACGTTTTTTGGTACCTCTTGTTCTTAAGGCACACCAAAATAATACATAGCATNTTGAATTTTGTTAAGCCACCGTAAGTGATTTATTTGTCAACAATAGGAAACCGTGATGTCAAACTTATAATTTCTCAAATGTGATATTATAATTAGACAAGTAGTGTCGTAACGCGTTAATGGAGTTTTTTATTAATTATTTCTACTCGTTTGATAATAATAAACAAATTTTATTTCTTTGTACTTACATATATATTCTTATTATTATACTGTTGGTCGAGTCAAATTTTTAGTTTCGTGTCTTTATAAACAAATTGTAATATATCATGACCAGGAGCAAGAATTCTGCTCCTAACAATTTTAGCTAATAAATACATAGACTATAATTTCTTTATTTTATTTTTTCCTTCTTCACAAAAGTTGTACCACAAAGATGGTTCACGAAACGTGAACAAATTTTACACTAAAAAGGCAGAAATGGTATGCCCAAACTCTCTTTGACTGAAAGAATATGGGGACAATTGACTATTTAAATTAGTCATCATAATGTCAAAAATTTCAACTTGTCAATTTTTGCATGCATAGAACATAAGTCTAAGCCCTTTTTTTTTTTTCCATTCAAACTTTGACATTTCCAAATTTTGATACCATGTTTGGATTATGACATGAAACTTCTTTCTATTTATAGATGGACAAGTATCAATTTACGTTAAATAGAATTTTATTTAAGTTGACGTCAGAGTTAGCGCAAATAAAATAGGTATTAAACCCTTCAAGTAGCCATCTTTAGATAGCTATTTTAAATTCATCGTTTAACGATTTTTCATTTCGAAATATGCATCATATATATAGTTGGTCATTGGTTTTTCGAAACGATACCGAAGGCATATCCGAAATCGAGAAATACAATTTGAAAGTGAAAATATTCCAACAGAGGTGGAGGGGACCACGAATTAAATTTATTAAATTCATTTCATGTAACTATTTTTAAATTGCCACGGTCACCTCATCGTTTTACAAATTTGCTAATTGAAATGTACGTTTGAGAATTGTAATCCGAAATCGACATGCAAACTCAATTGGTAAAAATTTATCTATTTTTTTGAGGGTCCACCCTACTGACCACTAAATTGTCCCACGAAACATGATTAAGGAAGTGAGATGTTTGTTTGTTATGTCGATTAATCTAGAATATCTTATGTGTGTGTGTAAAAATTACTTTCTTTTCAACAAATTAAAACACACTATTCACTCAACACGCGTGACCATTTTATGAAATCGGCAATACTAAAGTTTGTATTGAAATGTTGACAGATATATTAGAAGTCCAAAAGGCGATATGTTGTTTGTATGGAATGTACGAAGAGAAGATAAATGCATGTGCAAGTGGTGGTGGCTTTGGTGAGGCTGACGGCGGTGGACAGCGACCGTTGAAGGTGGCAGCCATATTTCAGACCACCTGGATTTTGTTTGCTCAATGGCTACCATATCTTATTCTACAAAATATTATCTAAAAATTGACAATTTTGCCAATTTCTTCTCAATATCCTTTTGCTTCTTTATTTTATTTTGTGTGCACAGTTTTTTTTTTTTTACTTTGAAGTGAAATTTTATCGGCATATTTTTTTTTCCATTTTCAAATAATGCGTTATAGCTTATCGAGTGATATTTACTTCTTTACTATTTTTAAATTATGAGTGTGACAGTTTTAAATAAATTAAAAATGAAAAGGTAAGTATGATATTTTTGCCAACAGATGAATTGTTGGAGAAGGTGGCTTATGAAGGTTTTCCACTTGCAATATTTAATGATGATACTTCTTTGAATTTTAAAGTATGATATAATTATCAAAGTGGACAATATGAAGTTTTAATTATAATTTTTTAATAAATAATTCTCTCATTCACCCATTTCAATTATTTATTAATTCACATTCACATTCAATATGATGTTGTCATTTAACAATGATTATTTTTTTCTCATGCTTAACCAAAAATAAATAAATATTTTATTTTCGAACAAATATGAATGGAATTAAAATACCTTAAAACTCGTAATCATTCTCTATCGATTATATTTTTATAATAATATTTGATTAGTTTGAAATAAAATCTCGTTTGACTTTTTTGATCAACTTATTTATTTATTTCTAAGCAATTTGTCGTTTTAAAATGTCACTATAAATATTATTGATTGAAGAAAATTTTGAATTAATTGCTATAAAATAGTTAGGAAGACAAACAATTTGAAAAAAAAAATAATAATAATAATTTCTTTTGAATGAAGCTTTGGTTGGAAGAAGAAAATGTAACCCATTCTAGAAGCTAAAATAAATTAAAGACTCAAAGGTCAAAGGCAAGTATGCCCCGGCACTAATGATGATAAAACCTAGCACTAAGAGATAAAGTGAAAAATCATATAAAATTTGAAAAATAATTAAATGGAGTCAATGAAAAATTATGACAATTATTAAGGGTGAACTAATTCAACACATTAGAAATGATTATATCAGTATAGAAATTGCTTTTGATAAAATAAAAGGATTTATGTTATAAGACGTGACCGAATTTTATTTTAAACAAAAATATATCACAATCTTCCATTCTTTATTTGAGTTTAGGTCTACTTATGAAAAAAAATACAAAATCACCGAAGGGAAAAGACGTTAACATTACAGAGAAGCTATAAATTCTAGAAAAGAGGTACGGGATAATCTAGAAACCTCACTTATGTCTTGAGATGGAGGCCCGAAAACCCTTTATGAGGACTAAATGATTTTGTAATAAATAAATAAATTAATTAATTGTTGAGAATTTAAATAGTTTCCTTAACCTTAAAGAAAACAAACTTGTTATTACTTGATTTATTGTTTAATTTGACTTTGAAAAAATAGAAATAGTAAAAGGATGTTTTTCAATTCGAAGTTGGTAAAAGTCTTTGAACAAATTCATTGAAAGTGGCTGACTCAAAGAAATTAAAGAATGTTATAATCAAATACTAATGTGGACTAACCCATGCCACAGTAATTTGTTTGTTACATTTCAAATGCCACCCCCATAATGGGACCCACTAGAAATTCTCTCAAATTACTTTATTTTTTTATATTTTAAAACCCAATTATCTAAATTTTGCACTTGTACATTTTTTGTTTGTCTTGTAAAATCGAAACAATTCCTCAATTTGTACAAAAGTATACTCAATCTTTATTTATTGACACTTAAAACCCTCGACCTTTTAAATTTATAATAACTCGATCTCGAATATAATGTTTATATCTACATTGTTATTAGAAAAGAAAAAAAATTGTAAAAATAAATTCCTCGTCTCCACATTCATGATGAGAAGGAATTAAGAGCAAGGTAAAATCAAAAGCGACATATAGTGCAAATTTGGGAACAGGGACAGCGAAACTTGAGTGAGGGATAATGAGAAAGGGAAACCCTAAGGACGGGGGAATACACGAGATACACCAAGAAATTCTTCTCTTGAGCACCCTTGGGACAAAAATATAATATTTTTAAGTTTTTCTTTGAGAATCAATTTCCTTAATTTTGGTCAACTTATAAAGTCAAAATAAATGCAATAACTAAGATAAATCTTTGATCAGGGAATGCGATTATTTAGTCACGTCTATAGTCATCTAAAATGTATTATATTTAGTAGAGTTTCAACCACTCCACCTCACAAAATTAAATATAAAGCTAGCTAATCCCAATAATTTATGGCCAAGTACATAAAACTAAATTAAACTTTGTCATTTAAGGGTACACACAAAGTCAAGTGAAGCAAATAGAATTATATGCAAGTTGACAAAGTGTATGGTTTTCCGCTTTGGCAATTTTATTGTGTTTTGTGCCACGTTCCAATTAAAAATATTCATTCTACACAATGGTTTTGACTTTTTCATCTTTTTTTCCACTACTCAATTCACGCTTTCTCCTTTCTACCCGTGATCTGCATACTGATACACCATTAAAAGCGTGAAACTCTTGAAAATCAAAAGTGGGTTAAAACAATACACATTAATTTTATTGCAATTTATAACCACTTTAAGTAAAGTACTCTCAAGTACTTAGATGAAGCATTCAAAAATTCTGATAAGATGTCGTATTTGTTATCTACACATATGCACACCCTTTTTTAGGAAAACAATTTTAATTTAACTACCCCCAAACACATTTGGTACCAATGATGATTTCCGTTCAAAAAATATGTTAGGAAGGGCATAGAAATACTAATTTGCCCTATATATGTTGAATAAAACAAAAGCGTGATAGAAAATATCACTCATTTCGAAGCATTCTAATAAAAAATATTTAGACGAAAATCATCACTATGGACTATACACCTGTTTGGTTTAGTTGAAAATCAGATTTTCAATAGATTTTGATATTAATAAATGAAGTATATAATCGAAAAGTTATATGTCCATAAAATGTACGACTAAAAACAAGTTTGAGAAAACATGAATTTTAGAAAATGGGCACAAAACATGTTACATATGTGCTAGTTAATGATATAAATGCATGGATATTAAAAATTATGAAAGTGGTTTGGAGGAGGTGAAAATTGGAAATGACCAATAAATGAAAACTACTAGTTTCATCAACCGCAGTGACAGTCAACACCGAAAAACTAAAAAATGAAAAAGAATTTTTTTTTTTTTTTCCTTATATGCAAACAAATCCCCGCAAGCACGCATCCACTCCTCTCTCTACTTGTTTTTATTATCTCAATCAACACTCCCCACACAAAAGTCAACGCTTCTTTCTCTCTCTCTCCCCCTCTCTCTCTCTCCCTCTAAAATTTCACCATTTCTTTCTTTTAGTCATGAAATGAAGTTTTGAACAGATTCAAGATTATTTTTTTCTTGATTTGAGTTTTTTTGTTCCTTTACCCGGTTGAATCTTGAATTTTTTGTTAATGGGTAACGGAGTAGGGAAGCTGAGCTTGTGCTTCACCGGAGCTGTAAACGCCGATGAAGCTCGGCGGCGGAGGAAGGACATGGCGATGATGATATCTGATCCGTTAGATGATCTGGGTCACTCTTTTTGCTACGTACGACCCGAATTGACGAGGCTGTCTTCGTCTAAGGTGCATACCGAATACGAGGAAGCATCTACGACGACGTTCAGGTCAATCTCCGGAGCTTCCGTTAGTGCCAACACATCCACGCCGCTCTCTACAGCGTTTGTCGACCACTATTCGTATAACAGTATTGACCGCGCCTCCGCCTTTGAGAGTTCTACCTCCTTCGCTTCAATCCCGCTGCAAGTCATCCCGAGAAGTTCCGGCACCCACTCCGGCCCGTTGTTCAATAATTCGGGCTTGATTCCGAACTCGGGCCCTATGGAGCGTGGCTTCATGTCTGGCCCAATTGAGAGGGGATTCTTATCGGGCCCCCTCGATCGCGGGATCCTCTCGGGACCTCTCGAAAGAGGCAGCTCCGATCAGTTCCAGAGAAGCTATTCCCATGGGGGTTTTGCGTTTCGGCCCAGATCGAGAAAAGGATCGTTGATTCGGGCCCTGAGAAGAGCTTTATCAAAGAGCATCACCAGAGGTCAGAACTCCATTGTTGCTCCGATCAAAGGCATGGTTTCAATGAAGGAAAATGATTGGATGGTGAGTTCTGAGAAGCAGAACGAGTTAACAATCAGTAGTAGTGTGAATTTCAGCAGTGAGTGTAGCTTGGATGATGATGATTCATTGGAAAATCAGAATCTTCAGTGGGCTCAAGGAAAAGCAGGGGAGGATAGAGTTCATGTTGTCATCTCTGAGGAACATGAATGGGTTTTTGTAGGGATTTATGATGGATTTAATGGCCCTGATGCACCTGATTATTTGTTATCCAATTTGTATTCAGCTGTTCATAAAGAGCTCAAAGGTTTGTTATGGGATGACAATAATAAGGCTGACAATTCATTGGTTTCTAATTCCTTTGCTGTGACTGAGAATGGAAACTTGGAAGCAGACGATTTTAGTTCGACTAAGAGTTTTGGTGAGGTGGTTTTACGGGATAGGACTAAGGATGGTTGTTCTAGATGTGTAGAGCCTGAGAATTATCCTAACGATAATGGGGATTTGAATTATGATTTGTGGTATAAGAAAAAACGTGGGAGGAATTTGAAGAGTAAGTATAGAGGAGTGGCGAAGAAATGGGAGGAGAATCAGAGGAGGTGGAGATGTGAATGGGATAGGGAAAGATTAGAGCTTGATAGGAGATTGAAAGAGCAGTTGAACAAAAACCGATCAAATGGATCAGGGGCAGCTAACCACTTGGATGTGCTAAAAGCCCTTTCGCAAGCATTGAAGAAAACGGAAGATGCATATTTGGATCTTGCTGATAAGATGGTCATGGAGAATCCCGAGCTTTCTTTGATGGGTTCGTGTGTTCTTGTGATGTTGATGAAGGGAGAGGATGTTTACATGATGAATGTGGGCGATAGTCGAGCAATTCTGGCTCAGAAGAAAGAACCAGATCTTTGGAGCCAGGATTTGGAGAGAATCAGTGAAGAAACATTACATGACCTCGAGACGTTTAACAGTGATATGTCAAATGCACTACCCAGCTTAACTGCTTTTCAGCTCACCATGGATCATAGCACGTCTGAGGACGAGGTGAAAAGAAAACCTCTAGTTCAGATATTTGATTTTTATTGTGTTTTAGTTTTTGATTGATCATATAATACTATATTTTCAGGAGGTTCAAAGAATTCGAAGTGAGCACTCGGACGACGCTTCTGCCGTGATCAATGACCGCGTAAAAGGTTCATTAAAGGTCACTCGAGCTTTTGGTGCTGGATTTCTCAAGCAGGTATTTGTATTTCCTGCTATAGGATTTTTCCACACAACCTCTTGCAGTAGATAATGTAGATAAAACACGGATAAAGTTAATTTTGTTGATTCCTTGTGTGTTTAAGAAAAGTAGATTCCTCAATTGGCCACAATAAGTTCTGTCAACGAGTAAACATCAAAAGGAGGAGGATACTTTTATGCTTAGCCTTTCTGAGTTAGAGAAAAGTTGCTTTATCTTACCGTATTTGGGATGGTTGTTGACATCCCGACCAATGATATTTACCTGAAAGTGTTTTGCATTTCATTATCATGTGATATACAACTTATTCTGCCATTGATTCTTGTGGAAAGTAAGACCTAGAAATGAATAATTTGTTTCTTTGGTTTGTTGGATTCCATTCCTGGGGCAGAGAGAAAAAGGATTTCTTTAGTTTTAAAGTAAAGTTTTCCTCTTGGCAATTTTTTTGAGATCATGCAATTGGATTGCCAATTTCTAATGCTTGTTTGATAAGTGGATTACACATTATTCACACTATTAAGGCCCCATTTGAAAGGCTTTTGCTTCTGGTTTTTTCCTAAGGAAGTTGCTTTGAACCAGCTTTCTCTAAAAGCTCTTCTAAAGAAAACATTTCAATGAACAGGCTCAAAAGCAACTTAATCTCAGAGTTAGCTTTTTACTTTTCAAAAGTCATGCCACGTGCCCTAAATAAGCACAACTACAATTTTGTCCGTCTACTATTGAGTACAATTTAATACTACCTATCGTACATGGTACCATAAATAGTTTGCTGAAACTCCTCAAGATTCCTGTATACTAGATGGCATCACTTTTTCCGTGTTCAATTTTTGGATATTATCTTTTAATTGTAATTCTATAGGAGAAACTATTTGATGGCAATTATTTCCATCAGAAATGTTATTTTGTTCATGTGCTTTTGAAATTTTTGTGCTTAGATTTCTCGTGTTTGTACAGCCAAAATGGAACGACGCACTTCTAGAGATGTTCAGAATTAACTACATTGGAACTTCACCTTATATCAACTGTCTACCATCACTCTACCATCACAGATTAGGGCCAAGAGACAGGTTCTTGATATTGTCATCGGATGGACTCTATCAATACTTCACGAATGAAGAGGCTGTATCCGAAGTCGAACTCTTTCTCTCTTGGTCTCCAGAAGGAGATCCTGCACAACACTTGGTCGAGGAATTGCTATTTCGTGCAGCAAAAAAAGCTAGTAAGTTTTTGTTTTACTTAGATTATATTGGTGTCTCATCGTACTTGTCCCAACTGATATGAGAAAACTAAGATATCATGTTTGCTATAATGCTCGATTTCAGGCATGAATTTTCAAGAATTGCTCGAAATACCACAAGGAGATCGACGTCGCTACCATGACGACGTTTCGATAATAGTTGTTTCTTTGGAGGGAAGAATATGGAGATCATGTGTATAATTAAGTTGAAAAGAAAACAATAAACAGATTATGATTCAAAAAATCTGTCCAGTACCCATTTTTGATGTTTTTTTTCCTAATCACCTTTTGTAACATGACAACAATTAAGTTGTACTAGGTGATGAGGATTGTAAAGGTGAACAATTGTTATTTTTCCAAATAAATGACATCCTGTGGAAGAAAATTTTGTTCTGCAACTTCATTTTCAGTATTTTACTGCTTATTTTGTCAGCTTTTTTCGCCAAATTCTACATGTCTTTTGAGGAATTGTGTCGAAATCTCGAAGCACTAATCTGCTTATACTTTGCTCGTTTTTCATTGATTCAAAAGTAGGAATTACGACTTAATTCTCTTGTCATGCTATGTTCTCAAGTTTCTCCTCGTTGGATTTCGGCAGAAACTAGGAATTGCATTGAAAGGCCAATCGGGGTGAGGTGTCTATGTAATAATAACTTATTCTAACTGCTAACTAATTGAGAAAATTAGTAAATGCAATTTAGGTGGGGAGGTTGGTCATTTTGTCATTAATATTTCACCAACAATTCAGATATACTTTGCTAAATTTATTTCATTTCGCCATTAATGTGTTCTCTGAAATTCCATTAATTCAAGGGAAATTTATTTATTATACATTTGTTGTGCATTTTCTCGGATTCTGGATATTTTGTAATGGAACTCTTTTTTTTTTTTTTTTTTCATAACAGTACTTGAAAGTGTAAAATTTATATCAACTCAGTCTTTCAAAATAGAGCGAGTGAGGCCTCAACTTTCAATTTGTCATAACCTGGTTTCCAACATTTTGACTATGTATGCTGAAATATGATTTTGACTAAATAACTTTTACAATCATGCTATATGTACATTATGATTGACAACAAATTTGACACATTTTCATATGACAGCAATCTATACCATTGATACATTCATCGCATCACCGCCTATATTTCTTCCACCTAGGAAAATGTCATTTTTGGTGTCAACCAAAGATGTACATCGAAGCTTAATTGTAACTTTTAATACTCCTAAAAATAATTCTAATTTTACATAAGGAGTTACATAAAGCTTTACAAATGGATTAAAGTGTCATTAAATGAAATGTACAAATTAATGAATCATATACTTTCATATTTAATTGATACTATCTCCGTCTCAAAAAAATATGTTTGATTTCATTTTCGCACAAATTAAAAAAATGTATTTAATATGGTTGAAAATATAAATTTTTCTTACATTTGTCTAATTTAACCTACATTAAATTATTATGTTTAATATGAATAATTTATATTTATTGACAACAAGACACATTGTATAAGGGTATATTAGAAAAATTAAGAAATCAATTATGCAATTAACATCACGTCGTTCCACGTGTTCTTGTACTCGTGTTTCTACGTTGGAAAGTCCAACTCCCATAAAGTGACACCCAAAAAATATATACGATATACATACACTCTTATCACCATTGGAAATTTTTTCGTCTAACATTAAAAATTAGAATTATACTAGATGTATATTTTGGTACATCCTCAATAACATCCCCTATATGGAGGGAACATGTGCAATGATGTGATATGTATCTTTAAAATCAATGGTGTAGATCATGTCATAATGTAGACCGTAAACTACATGATGGTGTAGATCATATCATAATGTAGAGTATAAACTAAAGTGTACATGCAGCGTGATTGTAAAATTTATTGCTCAAAGTCAAACATTAATTCAAATTCCCAAATACTATACATTTACTAACCACATTTCATGAAATTCAATACTATTTCATGAAAGTTAGTAAAATTTTAATCGGATACTCTGTTAGTGGCCAATGCCTTTTTCTTGTCTCAATATTTTTATTTCATTAACATATACAAAATGTGCAACCACACCTTCTTTTAATAAAATAAATTTGTACGTGGACTGATAATTTTTCTTACTTTTTAATCATACATTCTTCAAAAAAATCATTTTTTATAAAATATATTTTAAAAAATTACATCAAACATACGGGTGGGGTGGTTGTGTCTGTTGATCAGTTAAGCAAGGTTAGGGAAGGGTAGCGTAGGATAGGGTAGGGTAAGGTAGGATAGGGTAGGTGACATAGGATGGTTTTTTTGCAGGGGTGAACACGGTTCAGTTTGGGCTGTTTGTGTTATATTTTCAACTCAAACAATTTCATGCGGTTTGAAATTTTTCCAAACCAAACCATTATTTGCGATTTGGTTTGATTTTAATCCGCGATTTATCTGTCGACGTTATAGTTATATGTTTAAAACAAGTTAACATATACATTGAAACAATAACTAATAATGTTAAATGTTAAATTACATTCATATTTGACTAATATTCGATATATAAACAAAAAAATAGTATCAAGTTAGCATCTAGTAACAAGCACTCCAAATTTTACAAGCAATAATATCATAATAAGTACAAGAGTAATAACCTCATTTGATAAAAATTGGATCAATATCCCCTATTGTAACACATGATTCGACCTCTGTATGATATGCAAATATCAAATTATATATATCTCTTGCCACTGTCATCCTTGAAGGAAACACAAATTTTGGAAAAAAAATATCCTGTATAAAACTGAAAACTTTCATCATCCACATGTCGAAATGGTAACTCAGACAACATGAAGTACCTTATAATCTGTTCTCTAACTTTTTTTTGAACAAACTTGACAGGTTCTTCACGACTATCAATACCTTTAAAAAGCTCTCCGATTTTAAATATGCTATAACCCATCATTCTCTTTGGTTTTTTGTCTTGAACTCTATATGGATACTTCTTGCACAAAAGCATGAGATGATTCCACAATGTACTAGTTCCGCAGTTTTTTGCATGATGCTTTTATGTTTGTCCATAATAATTACATTTTGCCTTATCATCTCCTCGCATTTTAAAATGATCACACACATCGAACATTTTGTTTCTCTTTTAGCCCTTTCCATCCATTTTCATATCTTTAGGGTCATCCTCTAATGGAATCATTATCGGCTTCTTCTGAAATTGGATCCATATCTAAAAAAAAAAAGAAAAAGAAACAACGAAGGAAGCTAAGCTATGAAAAAGGAACAACACGATGATACAAGAAGAAAGCCATGGAATGAATTCCCCAATACTAAAATTTATAATAAATTTTTGTACATCGTAATATTAGCATTTAGCATCATGAATAAATAAATCTTACAATCTATTTCGATTTTCAATAAAGCAATGGTGAATTTGTACCTTGTATTGCATTTTTTACTGGTGTATATTCATTTGCTGGAATATACATGAGTGAGGTCTTAAAACATGAAAATGTGCAATACAAAGCACTATAGTCAATCTATTGATATGGAATGTTTAGACTAATCAAAGCCTAACCAGGTGAGTATTGTGCACTCAAGTGCAAATAGCATGAGAAAAATATCAAATAAACAATAGAAAAATATAGTTGTTCAGTATTAAATTACATCATTAAAAAAATGACACTTCTATATCTACTAAACTAGAGTGAACGCACACACAAAACTAAATGATCAAGTCTACATTTTATTCACTATTTTTATCACAATTAAATTATTAAATAATACCACTATTCATTCAAAATTAAGGGTGAGAAAACAAAAGGAGAAATTCATTCAAAATTCTCTGCTCAAATCAGTTCTAAGTCTTCTTTTACGTTTTTAGATAGAGAAAATTAAGGGTTTTGATCTCGATTTTTAATTTCTCGAGTAAATAAATTATGAAACATTGTTTCAATACACAAGGAAAAGGAAGAGGGGCTCACATTTAAAGTCACATTCAGTGGCGGTAGGCAGTGGTGGAGAAACGATGTCGACGGCAGCAAATAAGCGCCAAGTTAGCACCGCGTGGCGTGCGTCGATGCTGCAGGATAGAGGATGGGAGCTAGGGCTTGGTAAATTTGATTTGCTTGTGTTTTTGCAAAGGCATAATTGCATATATGGTTGGACAACATTCACAATTTCACGTTCAATTCATTTTGTAATTATGGGCCTAAAAAACATTTTCAACAAATGGCCAACTAAATACTAATGTCAATGACTTATTGACTTGTTTGTTATGCATGAGTTAGGTTAATTAGATTTATGCCTTCCAAGAAAGTATACTTTAAATTCTAAAAACTATACTTTAATAAAAAATGTCAATGACTTATTGACTTGTTTGTTATGCATGAGTTAGGTTAATTAGATTTATGCCTTCCAAGAAAGTATACTTTAAATTCTAAAAACTATACTTTAATAACATTTATATATGAGAATTTATAATTTAATAAAAATATATTTTTAATTTAAAAAAGTACGATTCTATTTAGTTTTTTGCGATTTTTAAAATTTGAAACCTAAATATAACCATTTTAAAATGGTTTGGTTCAATTTGAGAGGAAAAAGATCGTGGACCCAAATCAACAACTTCGATTCGATTTTTTTGTGCAGTCCTTTTTTTTTTTTTTTGGTTGGTTTTATCAAGCACTAATCTACTTTGGAATAATGCTATTTTTAAAAAATAAAAATTTACTTTCTTTTGGAATTTTCTTTCAAGAAAATAGCGTGAATCTCCAAAGTGATGTTTAAACATAATATTCACCTTCCTTTAAATAGTCTAACTCTTAAAATTATGTTTCAAAAAACTTTTCAAATTAACATTTTAAAATAGAGAGAGCCACACACATTCTCAATAATTAAATACATTTAAAATATTTCAATTTTGAACTGAGGAAAATAATATAATGATTTGGAACGGAAATAGTGAAAATAAAAGATCAATATCTTTTAGGAGTGAAAAAATTAAATATTAAAGATAAAAAGTCATCTTCGATTGTAAACTCGAGAATTCAAGAACTCTAGTCGTATTTTCCGTAAGCCAATAGCAACTTCTTCTATGCTTAGAATATAATGTTAAAAGTTTTCATGTCCCCAATCGTAATGGTTGGTTCCTTGCAAAAATCATGCAGATCCACCAGAACACAGAGGACAATCTCAATTATCATTCTGGAAAAAATAAAATTTACAAGCAGTGGAAGCAGAAGGCTCCCTTGTAATTGTTCTACGCTACATTGAAATTTGTAATACAAAGCCAAACACTAACCTGAATGTAAATTAAGTAGACGACAATACATGTTAAGCAACAAGGGCGGGGATCCACTCACTTCAACATTTACAGAGCCAATCTTGAATGGCAATTTGCAATGCATGGTTGGGAGTGAGATTTAAGTGGCTCAGTTTCAAGTTCGTCATTGGAGAAGTCTCGTGGCCATTTTCCAACCAACCACGCAATGCCTCTCCCTCATAGGTGAACCCATCAGCTGCCACCTGAGGGTCATGCATTATTTCCTGAAAGAAACCGCGTGTTAAATTTCATCTTAATAAAATTTGATGAACCAATATTTTCATGAATCTATTTGTACATTCCTTGATAACATCATTGTTGACATTGTGTGTGTTGTCAAAATCTATCTGTGCCATTGATTATTTTAAATGTTGTTAAAATCGAGTGCAAAAATGTTAGACACCTCATACAATGTCAACCAAAGTGTCAATCGGTGTACCTATAGCAAAATTGTTCTACACCATATACTAGTAGTCTGCATAAAAGCACTACTTACTTGAAGTATCGGGCATAAGAAAAATAATGGTACTTCTTGCTCTTCTAATACAGGAAGGCGCTCCAGCTCCCTAACGAGAGTTGGGCTCAATTCAGGTCTATCCCGACTGTTTGATTCACAGCATTGCAATCCCAAGTCCACCAATCTCCTAGCCACATATGATGACCATTCGCCGGCAGATAAATCTAATATGGATGCTACTTTCCCACTGGATACAGCCCTGCGCACTTCACTCACTAAACCTGTTGTAGTTCGCCCTGTGAGTAGCTGAAGTATGATTAATCCAAATGAGTAGATGTCAGACTTAGGTGTTAGGGTTCCCGTTCTATGAAACTCGGGATCTTGATATGAGAAAGCACCATTTGATTCAGCACAATGACGGAAACTTGGGCACCGGATGGTTTTGTTTGTTATAAGCATACGAATCCCATAGTCACTTATTCTGCAGCTGTTCTCTGAATCAAGGAGGATATTTTCCAGCTTCAAATTACCATGTACAAGCTTTTCCGGTTTGGAGTGCAAGAACAAAAGTCCACTTGCAACATTAGCTACGGTTCTTGCTCGATTCTTCCAGTTTAGGGGGCCAATGCTACTATAGTGGAAAAGGCGAGTCTGTAGGTTACCACCTGGCAAGTACTCATATACAAGAGACCAGGCTTCCGGACAAACTCCAATTAAACCCACGACATGAGGATGTCGCAGTTTGCCAAGAACTTGAACCTTCATTTTCATCGCAAGTCAAAAAAATAATCATAATGATCACATTTGACATTAAGAAACAAGAGCTTGGGTTTACCTCTTTGTGGAACTCCGTTTGCCCTTGCATTGCATAAGGATGTAGATTCTTTATTGCAACTGTCCTGTCCAACATTTCCCCCTTGTACACAGTACCATATCCTCCCTGCCCGATCCTAAAACTCTCGGAGAAATTGCAGGTAGCAGCATGCACATCTGACAAGGAGAATACAGCCAATTCAGAAGCATCTCCTTTAAGCCGAAAAGGTTTGTCGGGGTCTGCATCTCCATATCGTCCATGACTTCTCCATCTATCGAGCCACCGTGTGGCTTCATTCTTCTGCCTTTGAAGTTTTTGCTTTTCCTTTCGCAGAGTTGCAATTGAAGCTTGAATAAGCTCCAGTTCTCCAGCAAGTTCTTCATGTCGACGGTTTGCTTCCCGTACGCGACTGTCCAGGAGGGCTATATTCCGCATGGTTTTATGTAGCTCATAAGTTATTTTCTCTGTCTCCTCCACTAGCTCATCTTGTTCCAGTATTGTAGCTCTCATTGCATCCTGAGCTTCTTCTCGAAGTTTGACTTCCTCAGAATAAGCAATTTCCAAAGCTTTGACCTAAGAAGCCATTGTGAGATGTTATTTTATTAAAATTTAATTGACCTTGTACGTTATCAGAACTTCAGGAAAATGACGTACAACTGATTAGAACTTCACCTTATTGACAGCTTCCATGACATTAGATTCCAATTTTTTGTGCTTTGAAAGCTCTAGAAATGCTTCATCTTTTGATTCTTCAGCTTCAATTTCCAAGTCAGTCAGTAGACTATATAAGCTCTCTTCCTCGGCTTTTGTACTAAAAACGGAAGACACTCTTGGTTCAGCAGCTGAAGTGTAGTCAGAACCAGAGCTAGAGCTTGTTGAAGTAGATACATCTCGACAACGGAATGGATCGCGTGAGCTTTCAACGCATAGTGAAGAAGTTTCAGCCTGTACCCAATTTTTTATCCCAGATCAGAGTAATTTCTAGCAGAGGTAGAAAAAAGATTCTGGATGGAAAACCACCTTATTCTTGTCAATATGTAAAGACTGAAATCTTAAGTTTTGCGCATAAGCAGGACAGATTGGTACAAAGCTCGTGCTTTCAGAGGCTTGTCTTGTCCAGACTAGCTTTCCTTTGTTGACAAACCTTATCTCACAATAAGAAGGAATGTGTCTTGCAGCACGGCTTGCTTTGCACGAGCTCTTTTTCCCTTTCATGAAACTATGGAAATAGTTAGGGCTGAACACTAACAGAAAAAAGTTCTAATGTTCTTCATCATTATTATAAACACACACAATCAAATCAATTGGAGCTTGTACTATTACACCTTAATAAGTTTTCAAAACATACAAAAATCATACATAAGGTATTATGAAACTTAAGCAAACAAGTTTCCAGATTACATAATGCAGTGTGGTGTTTGTTAGCAAGTAGAGAGAGTCCGACTGAAGAATAAAATGAACACGTACTCTGGGATAGCTCCAATAACAAGTTTCTTAATGCCATGTGTATTCACTAAATCTACAATCCCATTTTCAACTTTGTCAGCTTCAGTTGTAATAACCCTCGCCTTAACCTGCACATTTGTTACATTACCTCAGGTGACTTCACTTAATAATTGTTTACAAAATGGAAACATTTATTACTGTGAATGCAAAAACGATGCTCTACAATTTTGCAAACCAATGTCACCACCTTGCTCAAAAACGGAAGCTTGATGATCAGAACAATCTCAGCAATCTTACGACTTTAAATAGCAGCGTAAATAACTTTTAACTTAACCTTCTATATATTCTTATATAGGCTACACAATACATAACCAGACGGAAAAAAAAGATTTTGGACAAAATACCTTTGATTTTCTGCATATAATCAGGTAATTACATAGCAGCTTTGTCATCTCCTCTTTCTCCTCATTTCTAAATGCAGCAACCATTTCAGGATTTGCTTGAATTGCCGGCAGTTTTCCCACTACATAACATATTCAAGCAACATAATAACCAAATCAAATCATAATCATAATGACAAAATAACGATAGTGATATAGAAAAAAAAAAACGCATTTTTTCAAGCCAGTTCTAGTAAATTAACAGAATGTTGGTTTGTGTCTGAAAGCCTCTTTTTTAACTGCTTTTCTCGGTCGGCACAGGCAAACGAGTTAGTGTTCCGCTCCCTGATTTCCCCACCACCAGTCGATGTTATAAATATTTAGAATACAACAATGGAAACCAAAGAATAAGATGAAGAAGATGATGATAATATCAAAGAAGACTTGATCACGATTATGATATCGTTGTCCTCAAACGATAATTGCCTCCTCTACCAAGCTTTTAAGGATTAAAAGACAAATAGTTTGTAGAATTTCAAGTCTAGAAATGAAGAACACAAAAAGCTTAAGTAATTCTTCAAAATTGAACAAGTGAAAAAATGGTAAAAATGATAATGTGAAGAACAATTTATATGGCCAGAAATTTGAGATGTAATTGAATGAATACAACAACTTTAAAAAATGAAAACTAACATGTATTTATAGTTTACAATAGTTCCTACACGAATCGGCTCCAACACAAGAAGAAGAGATGCATCACTTCACAATAAAACAACCAGAAATTTTGAAAAAATTCAACCCAACGGTCGAATTTTCCTTCTATGCGACCACATATGCTATAACTATGTGGTCGCATAGTTATAGCATGGGCGCTTCCTTCATTCCCTGATGGCCGCTATGCGACCGCAAGCCAAAATGGCCTATGCGGTCGCATAGGCCAATTATATGGCACAAATCCTGGTTTTTCTTCTTTTCATTTATTCATTCCTTCATCCTTCTACATGATTTTGAACAAATTCCAACAATCCCCCACTTGTTCAAAATCAAAATTAATCACATAATCAAATATCAACACTTAAGTGTTAGATATCTTTCGATTTGAATCTAATCATAGTGTAAATTTCATAAAATATTATCGGAATTCCAAGTAGCTAGAATACTTTGAACCAATTATTCCTTGTGACAATATCGATGAAATCACACACACGTGTTAAATTTTCACAAGTTCCTCTAACTCGCTTAATGCTAATATGACCTTGCACCTATCCTATTTCTTTGAATTTTTAAAGAGAGAGAACTCAAAACTCTCTAATGAGACGGCACCAATTCGAAATTCACATAAGTGAAGTTCTTTCAGTATTTTTGTTACTTTTAGAGATACTTGTACTCCGTACTGAACTTCATTAATTGTTTATAACTCAACCCTCCAACAGTAACAACCAACACTATTCATCAATTATAGGTTTTAGTAATTTAAATAGTGTTGTGATTCATCCACTTATCAAATGATTTGTTATTACTCCTTGAACCTCCATATACTTGTTTAGTATATTTTTGGTGGGGTTGCTATCATTGGTAGATTTATTTAAGGAGTTTCAACCCCATCCTACTTGATGTCAATCTTACTAACTCTCTCGTGAGAGGTTTAGTAAACGGATCTGCTAAGTTCTCACTAGACTTAACAAATGTAAGAGATTATTCCATACTTGATTAATTTCCTTATATACTCATGTATCTAGACTTTCTATTATATATTTCGTTATAAGCTGGAGCAAGAGTATCTTGACTATCACACAAGATAGGTATTAATGAAATATCATTTATATCGAAAGGTATTTCATATAATAAATCTCTTAGCCACTCAGCCTCTTTTCCCGTTTCGGTCAATGCTACAAACTCCGACTCCATTGTTGAGTGAGTAATGCAAGTTTGTTTCTTAGACTTCCAAGAAACTGCACCTCCTCCAAGAGTGAATACCCAACTTGAAGTGGACTTATTTTCTCGGCACTCGATATCCAACTTGCGTCATTATATCCTTCCAAGATTTTAGGGAATCTTATATATTGTAGTCCAAAGTTTTTGATTCTCTTCAAATAACCTAGAACCCTATCGATGGCCTTCCAATGTTCGGAACTTGGATTGCTAGTAAACCTACTTAATTTACTCACGGCAAATGCTACATCGGGTCTTGTACATTGTGCAGCGTACATAAGACTTCCAATTGCACTTGCATATTCTATTTAAACTATTGCTCTTCCATTGTTCTTTATCAACTTGATACTTGGATCAAATGGGGTATTAGCTTCTTTAATGTTCAAGTGTTTGAACTAATTTATCAGATTTTCAACATAATGTGATTGGCTTAATGTAAAACCCCCACTATTATTTTAATTTAGATACCTAGGATAGTATCCACTTGTCCGAGATCTTTCATTTTGAACGCGGAGGATAGAAACATCTTTGTTTCTTTGATTCCATTTATATGGTTGCTAATGATCAGCATATCAACAACATATAGGCATATAATGGTGATTATATTATCACTAACTCTTGTATATAGACATTTGTCTACAGAATTGTGATTAAAATCATTTGTCATTACTACGAAGTTGAATTTTTCATGCCACTTTTGATGAGCTTGTTTTAATCCATATAAGGATTTGCTTAGTTTGCACGCCTTATGTTCATTTCCCAGTAGAACAAGCCCTTCTGATTGTTCCATATAGACCTCCTCGAGATCTCCGTTTAAGAATGTTGTTTTGACATCCATTTGATGAATATGTAAATCATATATAAATGCTAGTGTAAATAATATCCGTATCGAGGTTATTCTAGCCACAGGTGCATATGTGTCAAAGTAATATATTCCTTCTTTTAGATGATACCCTTTAGGTACTAATCTAACTTTATAGGTATTGAGTGTTCTATCAAAATTATATTTCGTTCTAAACACCAATTTACAACCAATGTATTTAGAACCCTTTGGTAAATCAATTATTTCCCAAGTGTTGTTTGAAATAATAAAATCCATCTCGTTATTTATTGCTTCTTTCCATGCAATCTCTAGAAGATATGGCTTCCTTATATGTTTTATGATCACTTTCAACTTGAAGAACAAAAAGAATTGTTCTTGCAACATCCTTCCTATCTCCCTCTACATGATTTTGAACAAATTCCAACAGTCCACGCCGAGATTAGTTAATTAAAAGTTAAATGATAATTAATGGCAACTTTCTGCTTATTCAGATTACTAATTACTGGAGGATCCACTTTATATATATATATAGAGAGAGAGAGAGAGAGAGAGAGAGAGAAGAAGAAGCTTACAGAGAGTGGGAATTAGAGGGGAAGGTCGATGAACATGAAGAATGCAGATTTCTTTGCTCCCAAACGTCCTAAAAGTCCAGTCAAGCAAAGCCATGGTCTTCTTCACAGATTTTCCGACTGCCACGTGTACTGCACAGCCGCTTTCTTCCGCAATTTCCGGAAGCTGAGAATCCACCGGAGGACTCGATCGATCAAACGCTCGTCGGAAACTCGCCGGCGGTGAGAACCCAGTAATATAATCTTCATCTGGTGCAGGAGAAACGGTAACATCCAGCATCCGAGAATCCACCATATGACTTGACCTCTCAAACCCTTGTCGGAAATTCGACGGAGGAGAAAAACCAGAAGCAAAACCTTTATCTGGTGCAGGATGAGGGCCCAAAACCACCATTTACTGAAAACTCGCCGGAGAATTCAGAATAAATTGAAAATTATTTTTCTCGTTACATTTAATTTTCTTTATTCTTGAGTAGAAAGACTTTTCTTCTTCGATGAATTACCTTGAAACTGACTGGAGTAAGATTTATGAATAATCTTTTACTTTTTTCTGGTTCCAAATTTGTGTCGACACAAGTTCGTAGATAAAAGATATTTCTATAAACTTTTTCTAAATTCAATTAACCCTTTTGAAGTACTATTTATTAGCCCTTTTGTTGTTTATAAATAACGCAAAAAGTCAAAAACCCACAAAATGAATTTTAGAAAAGGGAAGTTTTATAAACGGTTTAAATTATAAATAGATAGTAATAAATGGTATATTAATAATTGAATTTTTATGTCGGCACAAAATATGTGAATAAAAAATAATTTGATCATTTATAAACAATTAATAAACATTTGCTAAACACGGACTTACCTTGTCACTTAAAAAAGTTTGTTAACTAACTCAAGTATATTACACTTCAATTGATGGAGGGTTTTTGGTTCCCATTTTTCATTTTGAGATTTAAAACGATAGCCCAACACAATACTAAGTTTAGTCTTTGTTAGTTAAAATTTATAAATCATTTTTAAAAGAAGAATAATAAGAAAAATAATAATAAATTTCATTAAATGTGTGAATAATAAATTAGTAGTATAATGTAGGATTGGAATTCATATTTCACTTTGGATCTAGGGCTGGGAAAAAATCAATTCGAACCAGTCAAAACGATCAACCCAAGTCAAACGATTTGGGTTGGTTTTTTAGTTCAATTGGGTTGAGTTTGGGTTATGAAATCAAATTTTAGGTCAGTTGAGTTGGGTTCCAGATTATCTATTAAAACTCAATCAAACACAGTCCAACTCAACCAATATAATAAACTAAAAAATATTTAAAAGAAAATTAGTACTTAAAACTAAAAATCTTATGATCATAGCCTCACGTTTCTTCTATTTCTCATTGCTTCTCGTACATCGACTTCTCGACTTGATTTTTTGTAGTGATTTTTGACGAAACACTGGGAATGAATGAGGAGATTTACATTTTTAATATATACGTTCAATTCATTTCATTCAATAGGTACAATATGCAGGTATTCAACATGTACTTAGATTGATTTAATATATATTTAATTTGATTATGGTATAATCTATTTAACAGGTTTTACAATATGTTTAATTTATATTATTCTATTTGAATGGAATTTAACCCCCACGAACTATTGATCAAACGTCAATCAACTTAATTCCTTCCAAATCTCCATTTTTAATGTAATTGAAATTGGTCCAAATTGATATGATATCAACTTTAAAAAAATTGTTCGAATTCAACAAAAAAAGTCTCAACCATTGGGCTCAAAAAATTGTACTACAAAAGAATAATTTGGTCCAACTTGAATTGAACTCAAGTCCAAACCAATCGACTCAACTCAAACCAATTCGAGTTGGTCGATTTGGATTGGGATGAGTTTCAACCGTGAATTAGTTAGTTTTGATTTGAATTATTGTTAAACTAAACATGTTAGATTGGGTTTGGATTTTAATTTAAATTATTGTCAAACTAAACGGTTAGTAGAGGCTTAGACGCTTTCCTCCCGTTCTGTTCTGAGTTATCAATCTTCAATTCTAATTAAAGTTTGGATTTTAGTCATGAGAAAGTTTTACTAATAATCCCGAACTTATTACCCTAAATACCGAGTTCGTCTTCAACGTTCTTTACATATTTCTAATATATTAAATATTGTATCATGAGAAATATTTTTTGACGATTTTAACAATTGTAATATATTAAATGTCACATCAAGCGAGTTATTTTTCAAACGATTTTAGCCATACCACAATTCAATTATTTTAATAATATCTTACTCTTGTTTTTTAATATATAATAAATACTAGAAAATACATGTTATGTATGAATTCGGTGTTATTAATTCTCAATAATTAACATTCACATTAATCTATATTCAATGAATCTTAATTTGATGAATCTTAATCTACATGAATCTAGAGTTATTATAAATGAATTTATTTATATTCATGTATCTAGATATTTTAATGGTGTTTAAATTCATGTATTAGTAATTAATTCTTATGTATGTGGTATAAAAAGTTGATCATTTACAATATTTCATCATAAAAAAAATTTGAATCACGAGTTTTGAGAGTATAATTTTCGTTTAAATTTCTATCCTAACTCATTTAATCTCTTAACAAATTGATATCATATATTATTTTTACACATTAATACAATATTTCAAAATAAAATGGAAAACTCGCCAATAATCTTAAAGATGAATATTTTCCAATCAATTTTCCTCCCTCCCCAATTTCTCCTTCCCCTACCCCTTCCCCTTTCCCGTGTGCCCTTTTTTCCACTCATTTTTCCTCCCACACTCCAACCCACTTATCAAAAATGCAGTCTTTGATTATTAGTTGTTTGGCCTCACTTATATCTGTTTTCTTCATTCAATTCACTCTGTTTATGCTTTCTTTTTTCCTCCCCACCTCTTCCTTCACCACTCTCCTTCCTCTCACAGGTCTGAATCTGCTTCTCTTTCTCTTTACATGGTTGTATAATCACTAATTTTTGTTTATAATTACTTTCTTTGCACTTAATTGTGTCCATTTCTTTTTTCTGTTTGAACTGATTCCAGCTCTGTTGATTGTAATTGTTGTGGGTTTGGGGAGATGCTGCAAGAGGCTTGTGGGTGTGAAAGCATCTGCCCCGGCTTTCGTTTTCTTTAGCATACTCTTTATATGGGTTGTTCATGTTTATGTGATTCGACAAGGTACCTTTCTCCAATGTTCGAATTGAAGAACAACCTTTTATTTTCTAGTCTCACGATTTCTTGATATTGTCAGTCAAAAGCTGATTAAGCGTGGATACTGATTTGAGTTCTCATTTTCGTAATCCATTATCTGCGGGATATTATGATTTCCGAATGAGAGAGCTGATTGAATCAGTAAATTCCAAATTAAGGGATATTACATAAATCTGTTGGAGATCGGTAAAGAGGATCGAGATGAAAAAGAAAAAAGAAATTAATCCTGTATAAATATTGAAGAAGACTATCTGTATAATACCCGCATGTAGAAATGTTGATGAGAATCCCTTCAATTTCTTGAGATAACTCAGCAACAGTAGGAAGATTGATTAAACTTTTTTTTTTTTTAATTTCTTTCACGGCCCGTACTTTTAATTCAAGATCCGGTCTTTTCTAGGATATAATAATTTCAGATGTTTACCTTTTGTTGCAGTCATTTCATTTGTGGTGGACACTGTCTTCAACATAGAGATTGGCATGCTGATAGTTGGTTTATATCGGTCAGTTTTTTGTGTGCTTATACGAGGGATACATGTATACGACGAATTGGGAAGAGTAGAACTTTAACTTCATGGACATTAAGTTCTATCCATAATTCATGTATTATACTGAAAAAGATGTGCTTGGTTGCAGTATTATGTCAAGCGACCCCGGTTTTGTTAGACATGATTCTTCCTATCACGAAATTTCTCTCAGTGAAGTTGAAGCCCACAGAGAGGTTGCACTAGTTGATAAAGTTCTTTTATTGGACTAGCACATTATTTATATTGATCTGGTCTTCTTTCATAGGAATTAGACCCTACAACTTATCCCACGCAACAAGAATCTCATGCTGAAGAGGTAAGATTTTTACAGTTTTTTATTCTCTTAAATTGAAGATTAACAAGTCACTTAGCATTTGCACGCATTAAATTCAGATTTATTACTCAATCTAGGCTTCAGTGTCTCGAAGTTCAGCCAACTTGGTGGTCCAACAAGAGTCATATCCAAAAGTTGTAGGTAGTTCTGATGCTTGGTAGTGTTTGGTAATTGACTGACATATGTTGCTTGATTATTTATTAGGGGGTTTCTCTGGTCTTGATGGGTTTTAATTTCTGGCTAAGTATAGTATCGAGCAACTTCTAGCAAATTTGTAATAAGTACTTTTAAAATACACATCAGGTTCATAATCCTCCCCAAGAAACGTGTGTTAAGGCAAATAATATTGTAACAGTCGTTGAATTTCATCTATTTTTGCTCCATCCTTTATAAAAATAAAGTGAGTGTTTTTTTACTATTATTTTTTAATAAGGCTTTGCAATATTAGCTGCAGATATTTCTCTATTGTACTCAAAACTTTCTTTCATGCTCAACAGCAGGGTTTGATTGTACGGAGGGGTAGATATTGCAGGCACTGTGATGCATATGTGAAGGGTTTTGATCACCACTGTCCAGCTTTTGGAAACTGTATAGGTGATAACAACTTTCCTGGGTCATCTGATACATTGACTGGGTGATAAAACTATTGCAATCAGCATACATTGAGTTTTAATTGCATAGATAATTGTAACCAGAAGCGATGTCCATGTGCAGGTCAAAAGAATCATTTCCTCTTTTTACTGATCCTTATTGGATTTTTAATATCTGAGGCTTCATATGTTGCATGTGCATCTCAGTGTAAGTTTGTTGTTTCTGCTTTTTTGATGTATCAAATGCCAAAAAATACATTTATGAAAAGATGATTTGAATATTTTACAATTTGGAAGGAACGCAAAAGGCGTGCTGTAGAAGAATTCACGTAGGGAGAAATAAGGAAATAATATTTTAAATAAAAATACTTTAACAGCTATGAGAAACTAGGAAGGAGAAGGTGGGTTTCTTGGTTCAGCTTTTGTTCTTGTATGTGCTATTGTAACCTCTCATCATTGTCCCCAGTATTCGTGCTTCTACAGCTTATTGTTCTTTGTTCTGTTGAAGTGTACCTCTTGTATGTAGTGACTGGGAATGCTATAACAAGTTTCAGTATGCATAATATGGCACTGAAACTTGGCTTTAAAACAGACCCTTAGTTTGACATCTCCACATGCAATTGAAGGTTTCACGTGAGAGGTAATCTTGGAGCTTCTCCAACATCAGGAAATTAAAATCGTAAAATTAATGACCAATGCTTTTACAATTCCTTGTAAAATGAAGTTCCCGAATGCTAGAAATAGAATTTCACCTTGCAATTCAACTTCCTTTGCCCAATTCCATGTAGAACTTCATGCACGAGCTTATATGAGTTCTTTATATCAGACATACATGGGAACAAAAGAATTACTGCAATAGATTTTACACACATTTAGTGTTGACTTTGATTGGCTATAAGTAAATAAAATTTTGGATGTTATAATGCTAAAATAATGTGGTTTGAAAGCATTATGTATCTGGCCAAGACTGAACTTTTATTTGGGAGGGAATAGGGCCCTGGTTTAAAATTCATTTAGTTATATTGCCCAAAAACACCTATTTCTTAACATGTATGATTATTCTGATTGAAGAAACCCCTAAGGTACCCTTCGGTTTTTTCTTTTGTTCTTTGCCTATTAATCTTTTCATTGCTCTCCTGAATATAGTTGCTGCAAGATTTCAGTCCTTGGATGAAGTTAAAAAGGTGGTATGTTGTTACTCTCTAGCTTAATCCTCCTGATGCACATGGGATTGTATTATTTCATGATCTATTCTTGTGCACGCATTACTATCTAGTTTTGTGACTGTACTTTTGCATGGTATAGGCTTATAATGATGTTCTTTTGTTGATTTTGTAGACTTCTGCTTCGAGAAGTTTGGCCATTAGTACAATGTTGTTTTCTTTGTTTCAAGTTCTTTGGCAGGTGCCCTTTTTTCTACTTCCTCTATGTATCAACGGATTAGATTTTTGAATGATGTGTTTAACAGAAAATGTTAGAGAGAGAAAAAATGGCTTATGCTAATCTGATAATAATTCTTGGTGAACTTTGTAGGTGGTCTTTATAATGTGGCATTTGTATTGTGCATGTTTTAACATCAAAACTGATGAGTGGGTAAGTTCTATATTTATACATCTGGAAATTAAAGTACTTCCCATGTCTCTTTTGTGTTAAATCTAGGTCAGGACGTGTTCTTTTAATATTTTTTATTTTTCTTGGGGACGGGATGGGGTTGCCATCAACAAGAAGTTGGTAATGGGTGGATATATGGAGGGATGTGAGATTGGTCATTTTCCCACATCAAGTACATGTTTGAAATAAGGTGCATATAAAAATGGAGAAATCTCCCTTGAAGTTCATCCTCTATTTTATTCTGAAGTGCAATCTCCATTTAGATTTCTATCTACTTTTTCTGTAAGAAGCACTCTTCAAAAGGATCATATATCACTTCTTTGACAAAGGAAATGAATGTCAATCGAGGTGGAGAATCATACTGGGAGCTTGTTTGGCTAAGCTCAAATTTAGTTATAAAATAAGTTTACTTGTAAGTAAATAAGTAGTTTTTTTATGTGTCAAAATTGGACATAAGTAAGCTATTGAAAGTAAGGCAAGAGTTAGTTTGAAAACATGTAATTTT
>CAIGRB010111993.1:1173-11397 GCA_903798255.1 Fraxinus quadrangulata
TAATTATATTATATTACAGTTTAATATTTAATTTAATATAATAATTGTGAAATATAATTAATTAATTTATGAAAAATCTGATTTTTGCAATTTTAAAACTTGAGGCCTGATTTTTGATTTCATGATAGATTATGTCTGATCCATGAAATTTTCCCTTTATCAACTGCCTTGGCCTATATATAATAGCCCAGCATACTGACTTTCCTTGGTCTTTATATTGAAACTAAATGGAAAGTTGTTGACAAGTCATACTATTAAAATCAATTGTCAAGCTTTCAATAGACTTTTGGCACAATATTACTTTCAGAGGCCAAGTTGTTGTCAGAAAATATACTGATAAGATTGAGGTTCACTGAGAACATCACTTCCATTTTCTCCCCAAAATCAAGTAATTACTTAAGACTAATTATCAATACACTATACGATAAATAGTAATCAACTTCTATACAAACGAATATGCTCTGCCCTCTTTTTTACTTGATGTCTCGGGGGACTTTACAGAAATTTTTCATCTCCTTCTTTGCAAGAACATGTTATGACTCATGATTGAAAATTGTTGGGAGTATAAACACCAACCTCAAACTTGACATTGGTGATAGTATTTATAGACGTCACTTCCAATTCCTGAAAAGGGGGATGTGACTGTTCTGCAACAATATCCATGGGACGAAAGGCTTTCACAAAGGGCATAACGATGATAACAGTGTTGGAGGCTTTCACAAAGGATTCTATCATTGCGTGGTTCCAAGGGGAGGTTGTGGTTAACATCATCATTGATGCGATCTGTAAACACCTGATGCAACTTGAAATGGTGTTCCGGTGGATTATGAATCAATGTTCAGTGCTATTATCATAGGAGGTTGAACTGGATCCGGATCCTCCAGATGTAGTAGTACTATTTGATTGCTGATGTCACACTGGAGCTTCAAAAGGTTGAAGCCAAAAAGTGTGAAGAAAGCAAGGTGGATGAAATGATTGAGGAGAAAGAGAAAACTCGTTCTATAACAAATGCAGACTAGATGTTCTAATGATCGAGTTTTGATATATTATGTTTCGTTTTGGACTCATTCTTGAACTTGGTTTGCATTGCTTGAAGGGGTCTATAAGAACAATGGTTATCTTGTTGTTTCTTGCAATGGTGGACTAAATCAAATTCGAGTAGCTGTAGTTGCCTTCAATTTGTTAAGATGGATAAAACTGTTTTCGAAAATTGATTTTTGCTTGTAATATGGTTTCTTGCAATGGTCTACTCAATCATGTACGAGCACTGTTCAGATGCAATAAGATGGATAGTAGACAGCAAGAAAACATTGCATACCTGCCTGCAGTTACCATTAGAGCTAATTTTATTTTTTGTTTGCAATTCCCAAAAGTGGACGTGACAATAAAGGACAAATTCCTTGTCATGTGCTTTTATAAAATTCTTGTTAGTCAACAACGTGAATGAAAAGTGATTGTCACATTTTAACTTAAATTTGTCACTTTTTTTTTTAATTTATTAAATTTTTGTCAATTTTTTTGAATTTCTATCATTTTCAACTTATAGATGTTTGTGTTCCCAAAATGAAATTATGTTCTATGTTTAGTTAATAAAATTGAAGCATAATCACAAAGAGACAATATGTAAAAGAAAATAAATTATCCCCTTGATCTATTATAAGATTTTGATTGGTGTTTATCACTTTTTTGAGTGTTTCATGTTTTTTTATTTTTTTTATTTCCATCTCTTTCAATTTATAGGGTGTTGTGTTCTTAAAATGAAATTATATTCCATATTTAGTTAATCGAAGTGCAACATAATCATAAAGAGACAACACGTAGAAAAAAATCAACCACTTTTAAATCTATTCTAAGGTTTGTCACTTTTTTGAATTTCCATCATTTAAATTAATTGGTTCCATATTTAATGTTACAGAAACAAAGATCATTTAGGACCTATTTGATCCCCATTTATATTAGAGGAATGGATTAATGTAGAATTTGTGGTTAAAAAATAAGGAAAAGTTTTAAGTTTATGTGTAATATTATTTTATTCAAGAATGTGTAGTTGAAAAGAAGAGAAATATATTTTGAAAATAATGAGAATAAAACAATGGCTTAATCTTTCTTAAGCATGCCAAGTTGTTGGAGTAAATATCCATCAGATTGTAGAAACTAACGTTAGCCAACCTATCCAAAATAGGAATAACCGTCAACCACAGGAAACGCTCGGAAGATGATTACCTCTCCTTCAATAAGGCCAAGGCTTATCTTCACCCCCTATTCGGGCATCCTAGCTGTCACTTGTAGAAGTATAGGCGAGGTCAAAGGATATAGAGAGGTTGCTAAAAGATGTTACATTCTACATCGTCCAATCGATTTAAATTCTAAGGCTATGCCTTTCCATCCTAGACCTAAAATGGTATGAGTGGTTGGTACTGACCTCATTCCACTGGACACTAGGATAAAATCTCACGATAGGGGAACTAAGGCGATTGAAGAGCTGGATAAGTTTAAGGTGAGCTTAGATCACCTACAAAGACAGCTTTGCATTAGATGTGAGCTATGATAACCACTTCGATCTAAGATCATGGATTTCTTAAACAAGACATAAAAGGAATTAATCCTAAGATCCCGTGTCACTAGATCAACATCAACCATACAGCTCAGGTGGAAATAGGTGGAAATTATTCTAAGCAATGGGTATATTAGGGAAGACCTGTACCCAAGATGGGTGGTATCAGTAAAAAAGAGTAATGTAGACGAACAGTGAGCTTGCCACTCGAGTGCCAGTCTGCGCTAGGCGGGCAGCGAAATCGTTGCATTTACAACTTGAGGGCTGGTTGTGGTGTAGGCTAGCGCCGGGAGTCTTTTTCTTCATCAACTTCTTGAAGCCTGTATTTCATCTTCTTGTATATCTTTCACCTCTATTAAACTCCATCATCCCCACTCCTTTTACTATAACTTGGACTTAACACTGCCTATTTTGACTTGAATTACAACTCAATTAAATACTAATACGAATCAACTAAAACATGATTAACTTAGAAAATTGATAATTACAAATATAGACTTAACAATGTCCTCATTTGACATTTCATGACAAAATCATTTATTTCAAAGTCAAAGTCCAATATAATCTACCCAATAGATACTTCCCAAGCTTTACTTCATCAATTTGTCAACCTGTTTTCTGAAACACGTAGAATCGGAAATACCTCGTGAAAAGTAAAAGGAAACGATAATAAATATAATCATATTTCTAAGTTATATAAAACAACATAATAAAAATGTGTAACACCAAAGCATGCAATACCTCTTGAATTACTAACTTCAAAATAAAGTATAGAATTTTAATATCAATATTGATAAAACACAAAAACACAATATCAGTAATAAAATTTCAATAGAAATATCCATATGACTCCCCATAACAATCAAAATTTCAAATTTAAAAATCTCCCCCTAACTCATATATTCAATTTTCTAAAATAAATACTAATTTCTCCCCCTTTTGTCAAGAATAATAAAGGAAAAACAAATAATAATCATTAAGAACACATAGACGAATGAGTTAAAAAAAATGCACATAATTATGTAAAAATTATGCAAAACATGTCATAAGAAAATACAAAATTTCCTTTTTGAGATAAAATATTTTTTATTTTTTATGATTTTTTTAAAATTATCATCATTATGAACAGTTGTTTACTTACTTATACCTAGAGATGGCAAACGAGCCGAGCGGCTCGTCGGCTCGGCCGCTCGGCTCGTTTTTTACGAGCCACGAGCCGCTCGGGCTCGTCAAAATTACGAGCCCGAGCCCGAGCCCGAGCCCGAGCCGAGCAACGTCGGCTCGGTCGCTCGGCTAGTTTTTTACGAGCCACGAGCCGCTCGCCAGAGCAGGCTAGCTCGGTTCAGGCTCAGCTCGTTTTTGACGAAAGGCTCGTCAAAAAAAAAATTTAAAGTTTTTTAAAGGTCTGTATAGTTATAAAAAAAAAAATTTACGAGCTCACGAGCCAAGCCGAACCGAGTAACGAGCCCGAGCTCGGCTAGTGATGAGCACAAGCCGAGCTCGTGCTTATACGGGACGAGCCAACTCGACTCGACCCATTGACATCCCTACTTATACCTGTAAATATATAAATAGTCAACTTGTTTCACATAACTTATTTTAAACATATATGAAGTATATAATATAAGCTATATATGTGTGAAAAGTGTCAATAAACTCTTATAAACAAGCCTCGAAACCTTAAATTAATTAAAAATGACATACAAATAATCACTAGTGAATGAATATATTGTTCAAATTATGAAATCAAACCTATTGTTACTAGGACCTTATAAATAAAAAGCTCAAATTAATTTTTCATTTTATAAATTTTATGTAATGAAAAATGAATCTAGTTAAATGTCATTCCATATTCAAAGTCAATTCGTCACATAGATGACCGTCATCTCAAATCTCAAACATGCTGTCAAAACCTACTTAGAAGATGCTAATGTGTGCCGTGCATAAAATACATGATATAACCTATACCAAAGTACTCCAAACAACTTCTAAACAAATTAATGGAAAGCAGTAAATAAAATAAGAACACCAAAGATGATCACACAAAAAAACCTTTCGCAATGGATAAAAAAACTCTGGACCCAAGCCGCTAAAATCTACTATAGACAAATTGACTTATAGTACGGTCGAGACTCGATTAGCTCTTAGTATTCTCTGACTTACTTCCTGTAATCACCAAAGCCTTCTTGAACTGCGTGCACCTACATTAAGAACTCCTCTTTCTTTTCTTACCAGAACTCCGATTTCCATCTCTGATCTTCCGCAACTCACAAATACTTCGAAAGTCGGTGGTTTGGTGTGTGATTGTTAGATTTTTTGCGTTTTACTTTTGTGTTGAATATAGAATGTTATGGCTCGATCAACAAAATATGTTTGGATGAATTTATGAATCAACAAAGAAGGGGTTAAATCAAGATAACTTTGAATGTATCGTTTGATCTTCAATAATGTGTTCTCTATAATGAAAGAATGACTCAACATACTTTGAGACGTTCATGTGGTTGGAATTATATATATGGGTTAGCGTTTGGGATGAAAAAGAATTGAAAAATCAGCGTTTTATGCAGACAGTTTTCTGGAACGTGACCTGCCGCTTGAACGCTAGCTTGGTGCTAAGTGAGCAACGAGTCTGTCGCTCGAGCTCCAGTCTAGCTCTAGGCAGGTGGAGAAGTCACTGCTTTTACCGCTCAAGATTTGGTTCGGTGGTAGGCTAGCTACAAGAGTCCTTTTCTTCATCAACTTCTTAAAGTCCGATTCTTCATCTTCTTCTTGTATATCTTTGACCATTTTTAGGACTCCATCATCCCCAAACTCTTTTTACTATAACTTGGACTTACCGCAACCTATTTTGACTTTGATTACATCTCAATTAAATCCTAATACAAATCAACTAAAACATGATTTTAACTTAGATTAATTGCCAATTACAAATATAGACTTTAACAAACGTAGATAAATTTTGTTGGATACCTATCACCATAAGCCATCTAAAGAACGTATGATGAACATTTTAGGGTTGATAAGAACAAATTGGTTGAGTAGGTAACTGCCTGTGTATAGTATTAGCAGGTATCAGCATATGAGCGGGAAGGGAAAAATATATATGTTGATCAAGTGACGAAATAGGTGGACTCAATTGGGGTAAAGAAGATGCAAGATTAATGGAGGTATACCAGAGGGACAAACAATGGTCCTATGCTGAGGTGGAATACTTTCTGTTTGTTAAAAACTTGGCAAATCGAAATGAAGTTTCATTGAAACATGAAATTTAGATCCTGCCATTAGAGTCTAAGAACTTGGAACCCTTGTGATTTAGACTATAGCTAATAAAGGTGCATTCAAAGAGGATCACAACTAGTCAAACCAAGCCCTAGTTTCCTGTTTTAGATTGTCCCATCTGGAATCTCTTTGATTTTAAACACCCACTTGCAGCCTATTGCCTTTCTTCCAGAAGGTAATGGTACTAACGTCCAGGTTAGATTTCTGATCATGGCTTGCAGCTCTTCTTTCATGGGTAGTCTCTAGCGTTGACTATTACGAGCTTAAGTAAAATCGATGGGTTGATTGGCTGCTTTGGGCATGAATGTACCATGCTTGGTCAGACTCATCATAGAATGACTGTTTTTCTCCTGCAATGCTTGAGGAAACAATGAATTGAGAGAAGATGAGGGGGTTGGCTAAATATCACCAAATGGGCATGATGAACATTTGAGGGATGATAAGAACAAATTGGTTGAGTAGGTAACTGTCTACGTATAGCATTAGTAGTTTGGACATGATCAGCATATGAGGGGAAAGGACAAATATATATGTTGAACAAGTTACGAAATAGGTGGACTCAATTGGGTTAAAGAAGATGCAGAATTAATGGAGGTATACCAGAGGGACAAACAATGGTCCTATGCTGAGTGGGATACTTTCTGTTTGTAAAAAACTTGGCAAATGAAAATGAAAATAACATTTCTAGAAATATAGATCCTGCCATTAGAGTCTAAGAACTTGTAACCCTCGTGATTTAGACTATAGCTGATAAAGGTGCATTCAACTGAAATGAAACTGGAGCTTGTGATGATTATAAGGTTTAGTGTTGGGAAAGCAAGAACAGCCAAAAACTCTTAAGAGAAGAATAGTCTGGAGCAGTTTTAAACAAGGTTTCTAAGGGAGATTTGTTGTGCAAAATAGGAGTTGGCACCCTATTAATGAGATACATGACTGTCCTAAAAGCTTCATCCCAATATTTGAGAGGTATAGGGTTGAAACTAGAAGGGTGAGGCCTATTTCTAATATGTATCGGTTCTTATTTTGAGTGACCCCATTTTGAACGTGTGCGCGGACATGAAACTCCATGGATAATACTATTTGTTTGCAGATAATTACTGAATGTTTGTATAGCTTTTAGTGAGACACAAGCTGCAATACAACTGAGCCTTGAATATAAGAAAGGTTTGGAAGGCCTCCAACTTGTGTCTGATGAAAGTATATCCATGTAAATCTTGAGTAGGAATGAATAAAGATGTAATAGTAGTAATTACAGGAGGAAGAAGAAATATATGGATCTTGCCAAGACAAATATGCTGTACAAAATGAAGGTTTTAATACACTTGAAAACGAGATATTACATGACGATATATTGTCTTGTTGTCTGAATGAGTATGAACTTTGCAAAAATGTTGGCTCTTGGAATGAATTTACTGTATTGCACCTATCTCTCACGCTAATAAAAAGGGATACCAAAGGTGAAAATGAGGAGTATACCCCATTGTTTGAATCCTTTCCAACACTGATTCAGTTTTTGGAAGCGACAAACCTCTGAAAAACATTTAGTACAGTAAACTGTTCTCGTCTCGATGTTTATTGTCCTTTGAAACGAATAAGAGTTGATGGAAATAAAGAAAAATACTATTGGCAAGGAAATGTTTTACTTGGTCATTGGGTTTTGATGCAATTGTCTGGTCAGTGGATTTCATAGCTTAAGAGTGTTGTTGAGTTGAGCCTTCTCTCACTACTTGCTGTTGATACATAAATACATAATTTCTTCCATTTGTAATAGTTTAAGTACTTAAACAAGGTGGTTCATAAGTACAATATGGTGTCAACTTTGTTAATACATAATATTTAGATGCCACAATTATCCGCTTATTTAGATGCAAAACACTTAAATAACGATCAATTTTTGTGTTTGTGAACATTATTAGTTATTTATAACCAATTGTACCATCTAATTCAACATATGAAACTTACCAAACATCTCCACCGGACCGAAGACCACATAACTTGGAATTGTGAGTCTTTAAGCCCGGCCCAAAAAGGGAAAGGAATGAGCTACGACCTTTTTATGATTCATAGTACAAAATAGGGTGGCTTGATTGAACCTATTGGCTCGTGGGCCTCATGGACCAAGTCAAGCCACTCACGAGCTCACCCGTTTATTTATTTATTTTTTAAATAAAAAAACTGAAACCCATATTCTCGGAGTTTGGAATCAATTACTTTTAAAGGAGACGAAGTTTAATTTACACAAGAACTAGATATTACAGGTGCAATTTTTTTAAATATCCGCAAAAACTTAAGAAAATTAACGTAAACAACACTTGCATGTTTTTGCTATTAATGAAATATCTTCGTTTTAAAATTAGATTTTAGAAATTAATATAGTTGAATCAATTATGAAGCCTTGATTCAGTGATTAGAATATCGACTGGGGAGGTCTTTTCTTGATATTTGAATCAAGCCAGATTTAATGGAGGGTTCAGATGCATTATAAACATTTCCTGCGCTTTCTCCACTTACGGTTTAAATCAACTCTCTGAAAAATCCCCTATTTAATGAGGAGATAATGGGAAAGAAAAGAATTATTCATACTTAAAATAATCTGCCCCGAGTAGAATTGAATTATCTTCACATATCAACCAATAATATCCGCATACCAAACGTGAACACACAAAGATGCATAAATCAACATATTTCAAATTAAACGAGAATTTCATACAAAAACTACTACTATAAGAATCAATCAAATATATGATGATGTACCTTCTCTTGCGTTCTTACTGGTATTGTGGCCCATGGGTGAAACTAAGCTTTCAACATAAATATTCGCTTTAAGGCAAGGCGTAAATTTATTAATAATAGGATACCTTAGACCTTTGTCTTTGGGATTGTAAACTATAAAAATTGTTCCAAATAATAACAAAATCTCCCCATTATTTAGCATGTACATTGGTGTCCATTCCTCAAAAATCCCAGGATAACTGATGTCGAAAGGAATGGTGAACAATTTATTCCAAGTGATGAAAGGAATGTTAACCAGTTTACTCCAAGCCCTTTCCTTCAAAATCCACAAATCCCCGTACTTCTCATAATTTATAAGCATACTCAGGCATTCTCCCGACACTCCTAATGTCAGATGTTTATAATTAGCAGGTTCGGAAAGCTGTGGAAGTTCGATTTCTTCAAACCTTTGTGTGTCTATATCAAGAGAAACAATGTTGATTCTAAGCAAATGACTTGCAATCCAATAAAACTTTCCATTCACAAACTTGGCAGTGTTCTTGATTGGACGCCCCGGAAAATCCTCAATATGTTTCCAAGAATCGGTTTTGAAACTATAAATCATTACTAATGTCAAATGATCATAGCAAAAATATTTCACTATCTTATAATCATTAGTTGATTCATCAAAACCAAACCCATATGTAAAATTACCAAACTCATAGATATCGTCATTAAAAAACATCTCCACCACAGAAAATGGCAGCCTCCTGGATTTTCTTGTACTAGGGTTCCACAAGAATAGTTTATCAAAACGCTTAGCAATGCAAACCAGCCCATTACAAGAACCCACCACAACTGAAAATTTGTCCCAATCCCATGGACTATTCATTGCGTCAGTGGCTGGGTTATACAGCAAGGAATGTAAAGAACAGTTCTGGAGGTAACCAGGCGAGTCAGTGTAGGGATCATCAATGGTTAATAATATTCTGTGCTGGGACGAATTTTGTAGATGGGTTTCAATGAAATTTGGGGTGGAGATCAAAGAAAGCCATGATTTTGAAACGCAACTGAATTTCAAAAGAGACTTGACTGGCAACCTCGAGAGGATTTCTTCTACGATTTCTTGTGGAAGGTGTGGGATTAGTTCCTGGGTTTGAATCTGGTGCTTGGTGAATTTGATTTTCTTTGATGGTGAATTTATTGGTGAATCAAAGCTTGGTTTGCACTCCATTTGAGGTTTGAAGAGTGCAACTCGTGAATTTCTATTCAATTTGGACTTCAAAGAAAAAGTTTTGAGTATTAAATCGAGAATAAGATAATTGAATTGAGAGGGATGTACATATTTTGATTATAATGACTCTATATATAAGATTTTAATGTGACTTATAATTTGAATAGAACTCGACTTCTAGAATAAGTAGGAGAGTTTAATAGAAGTTACTAAAATTCATTGTTTAGGATAAACACGAAAGTTATGGGAAAGGCAATGCCATGGGATGAAATTCTGAAAAAGAAACTTTACAGGGAGGAAATGAGGTTTTTGAGACGGGCTAATTGTGCAAAATGGGCTAAAAAAAACCCGATAGTAAGGGCTAAATAATTGGGAACAATACATAAATCAGGTTTTTAGTAAACACTATTTCAAAATTAAAGATATATGTTTTAAGTTTCAAAAA
>CAIGRB010112000.1:26986-48120 GCA_903798255.1 Fraxinus quadrangulata
AAGAAAGAAAGAATCTAATCTAACTAATTCTATACAAGTTGGTAAATGAAAGCTGTACAAAATAACTGAATTTGAAAACAAACTTCAACAGATGCATCTTCTTCTAGAGTATTCTTCATCTAGAACACGAGTCCAACTATGCGTCCAGCTGGGTTTGTGACTCACGTCTGCTGCCACTGAACTTGAGTTGGCACCAATACTTCTTTGTCTTCCTGCTGACTTCCTAAATTCAATACTTGTTGTCCGACGTCGACCTCGACCTTGACCTTTCGCCAGCCTGTCGCCGTTGTGTGTGAGAGCATTTCTTCTTTTTTTGTTTTCGTTTTTGTTGTTTTTGTTTCGAATTTATATGGATATGTCATATGTAAATAATGTATGTATATGCTGCGTTTCTTTCTCTCTATTGATATCTTGTGTACTGTATATCAAGAAGAGTATGAGGGGGGTGTGAAATGATTATATTTAATTATTGCTAACTGTTTAAATATTTTATTTTTCAAAGATGTTAAAATAAAAAATAAAATTAATAATTAAAGGGGAATTGGGAAGCTTCTTAGTGTTAAATTAAGATCCATTAATCAGATTTTAGGTGAAACTTTGTCTTAAAATAATTATGTGCTTAGAACAGAGTGAAAGGGAAAGGCGTGAAGTTATAATGGGGGAATTTGTGATTTGTGGATTGTGTAAGTGATTTGTGGAGTGTGGACTATGTATGTGATTTGAAATAAATGATAAATTGGGGGAATTTTCGTACAAAAACGAAAGTCTCAACCTAGTTATATTTTCATATGTATTTATTCTTTTACGTTTTAATGCATTTATATATAGATTGAAGAATTTTTAATATTATTTAATTAAACATTAATAGACGACCGTTATTACGATCATTGACTGTAAAGTCGACCAACAATTCTGGATCGGCCACCGACAACGAGGCAGCATGAGGCCACATTCATGCCAATAGTGATCCCAGCAAGGTTTTTCCCATCCTAAACGTTGAAAGTGGGCTCAAGGTGCCAATGAAGGAGACTTGTCATCCATAGAGACTCATCAATGCAGTGGAAGATGAAGTCGTGTTGACGATTATGCTCATCCAATTATTCGTTTACTATTTTTCCTTCAACTGCCAAATTTAATTGAAACAGTAGCTTTATACGATGTCACATGCTCAATAAATTACCATATCCTCTCTGATTTCCATCCCCATTTTTATTAGTTGGCGACACTTTTTATATTTAAAAAATGGGAGTTGTTTAATTTACAATCACTTAATGTGTTAGTTGACTTTAAATCTGGTATGGTGTGCAACCTTAACGTCTCTTTCTATTTCTAATGTATTGTTATTTTCTTTTCCATTTTGGGAGTGTTGAAGTTCTTGGACCTTTTGATCCTCAATATCTTGTATCTATGGTGGAAAAGATTTTGATCTAGGGCATGCTTGGCTTTGCACACATATATATATAGATTGTTATTGGTTAACGTTATATATATATATTTATTATTTATTGTTATTATTTTCTTTTTCAAGTTACTTAGAAGCTTAAGCAAACATGTTAATAGTGTTGAGTTGATATATCTTTATAAGATGACTTAGATATGATTTATGGAGTACCTTGGACCTGCATGAATTGGTGCCACTACCATATATTAACTTTCATGAAAAGAAGAAACGATAATTTAGCCTCTCGACTGGATAAAAGGTGTTAAATGAAGAAATGAAAGGAAAATTTTACTTTGCAATGAGTTCGAGTGGAAAATATGGTGTAAATGATTATACATAGCGAAGGTAGACATTTTTTACATATTTGGTACATTGAATTAGATCGGACTTGAACAAAATAGCACTTAACAAAATTAAATAAGAAACAATGCGACCGCCTTTTTATTTAGTCATGTTCACTCCAACATTCTAAACATATTATGTTTATGCCTCCTATGATGAGGCTTCAGATCACCACCACTAGTCAGCCAGCAAGCCAACCTGGCTTGACTCCACAACACCTTCTTACCTGGACGAGGTGAGACCATATATAAGGTAGTCAATGTGATGCATTACTTTCGTCGAAGTGCCATGAAGAGGTCGACCTTCCACGGGCTATGAGAGGTGTTATGCATGCTATAGGGAGGAAATTTGAGGCAATTAACTTTTTCACTGATGGGAAGCATCTCTCACATACACCTCTTCCAAAAGATCTTCTATGATTGATTAATGTGACTTTTCTGTAGCAACCAATCTATTAAGTCAGTTTGTCTAATCTACTACTTATATGTTAGACTTAGACTTAGGCCATAGGGTGGCTAATGGTCAAAATTATTAAATGTACATGATCCTAAGATTGATAGAATGACATCTATGACAAGGTGCCTTGGCTGTTGAGATGAAACCACGTTTCTCTTCATCCAATAGTTATTAGTTCATCTTTTCTACTATAAAAGCTCACACTTAGTGTCATTTGATAGTAATATAATTATATACACTCAAACTATAAACTTGCTTTCATTATTCTTTCCACCCACTCTCCCGGATCCAATCCATCTACACTTAGTGGCTTACGTTTTTTAGCACGTTCCATACTCAAATACTTATACATTGATTGACTTGATCGTTAAATGCTCGCGACGGCCTCTTTAAGGTCATGTGCGACTTACGTTTTGCCTAAGTGTGCATGAGCTAGGCTTGCGTAGATTTGAGAGAAGTTGGGATTTGTTGACCACTTCACACCTACAAAAATCGAGATCAACATATTGCATTTTTATATTGATAGGTAGGAAACTAATAGAAAGAACAAATAAAATTTCTCGTTTTTTCCCAACTACTTTTTCCTTTCTCAAGGAAATCCAGGATTCAGATGTGGATTGATTAGAAATTAGTTGGTTATAGATTTCAGCTGGATTTTATTTGCCTAAATCTTGTATCAACCTCCCTTGTAACGTTGAAGGAGACTGCAAAAATTTCCAACATTTCAGTAAGAGTTTAAGAAAAATCGTTCGGAATTGCTTCATGAATCCATTAATGTCTAGGCAGGGAGTTTTTAGATCGCTGCCTATCCTAGACGGAGTGTTTGATTTTGTTATCGAACCTTGTTTATTGAATGAAAAAATTAGTAAAAAGAGGGAAATTTTGTTTTCTTGAACTTGTATTAGATATTTTGTCGGCAAGAAGATGGTGCACAATAATTGGTGCATTAGATGTTCTTCTTCTTCCTTGTGGGTTGTAAAGAGAACGAAGAATTTTCATATAAATCAACAGTGTCCAATGTTCATCTATGCACACCGACACGTTACTCGGCATTCAATACTTGGTCCGAGCATTAAATTAAGTAGTTGTAGCTACCAAGCAGTAAATTGCAGTGTTAAATTCCTAGAAATCCACATGCATACAGTTGGTTAATCATCTGATTTGATTGTTGGATCTTCTCAATCGTTGATGTTATTTTGTTTGCTTGGACTCGACTTTGTTTGACTTTATTTTAATTGGAAAAGGAAATCTATAATATGTAAGAATTATAAACCCTAATTCTAACGAGTAGTAATTCTAAGAAGGAAAAATAAACATTTGAGAATATGTAAAATTTATAAAGGCACGTCTCAATGTGAGACTACATCATCTCTCGTTACTGCGGTAATTCACTAAGATGAAAGATGCTTTATAAGAGAAAATCATATATTTATCTTCTTTAACTTTTCTTTTTGATGATAATAAAAAAGCCCAATGAAGTTTTATTATTTATAAGATAAATTATCGCAAAATCAAATTTTACAAGGATCTAATTCCTCAATAGAATTTTATAAGAATACAAATTCTCAAACAATATTTAATGAAATTTTGGTTCGGGAGAGGGTGGCCTCTTGTCCCCTTCCGATCCCCAAGCCCCATGGCAACCTCACCGTGAAGGTCAATTATCGATCAGTTTCAAGAATTGACAATAATTAAATTTCACAACTTAACGTAATAAATTATTCTTATTGAGAAATAACTGAAGATGAAATTGTGCGAAGAAATTTTTGACGACACAGTTTTCTAAAATTGAGCCGATTCTAAGTTCACACCATGATGTTAAAAACTTCGTACTTCCTTCGATCTAATAACTTTTTAATTTAAAATATATTTTAATATATCTAGAAAATATTGCTCGTTCATTTCCAACTTTCCGTACTTCATATACCATTAATATTACTCGTTGATTTTCAAGTTTGACTACTTTATATAGTCAATGAAATTCACTGCATTCAAAGGCAATTGACGTGCACATCCATTCTTCACGGGGTATTCAGAACCTGCAGGAAATGAGGACTTGCTATACAAATACAAATGGGTAATCAAATACAAATCACACTTTAACACGTTTTACCTTTTACACTAAAAAATGAGTAATTAAGGTCGGCTAATTAATATTGAGAGCTGACGGCATGAGATCAATGGTAGGGAATATTGATGATCAGATTTTCATGTACTAATTTAAGGGTATATATTGATCTTGATATTCAGTGAGACCCAAGTTCCCCTTCCATTTTCGTATATGTTAATTGCACACGTGGACAATAATATTAGACTGCACAAACCGTAGCTCCGACAAGGTGTAATGGTCATGTGCGCTTCGACGCTCGAGCCAGATGGTGAAGTACATTAGGCATGGAAGATATATAATGGATAGAAATAGGATTACCCTTCTTGAATGAGGGAGGACACTTACTATCCTTTTCATTTCTCGATTATACAATCTTCACCTACCTTTGAATGGGAAAGAATCGAGTATCTATAGGAGGAAGAGGCGGGTAGAAGAGGACTCACTGGATGCTTACACATAACATCATCCTAATGGTTCTCTGGTCATGTTCAATTGTATTAATCCATTGTCATTATAAACTTCGGGTCTTCATAGCTTGAGAAATTGTGATATGATTGGGCGTTGCCGCTGTAGAGCGAAACATCAATCATTTTTTGCAACTTGACCGAGATGTTATGCATCACCTTGGATGGACAATAATATACTCTAAGTGAGGCATTTAGAGGCATGACCTAGTCATCTTGGAAGAAGCATGTGGAAGAGGTGATACGAAGTGGATTGATGACCTTGCATAACATTTTGTTTAATTGGCTGCCATGTAGCCTGAGGCACAACAATAGACATGTACATTAAAAATATGTATTTGCCGTGATTTTTGCTGAATGTAAAAATTTAAATAAATAAATATATGTCATCTATAGTTTCAAGTTTTTAAATGGGAGCGAATGACAGATTCTATGAAAGTCTTGACACCAAAACTTACTAAAAGTTGTTCATATATATCTCAAGTCTTTATGAAAAAATGAAGTTGGCATGCATTTTGAGGAGCGCGATCAATGGCGACATGTAGGGTGGAGAAAAAAATGTTAAGAGGAAATTTTTGAGAAAATTTTAAAATGTTCCGGGCGATCACCACCCACTGCCTCCAATGTGGCTCTGCCACTTGGTGTGATGAAACCAATAAGATTGAATAAATGAAGGTTTCTCATCTCTAATATCTTAGATTCTAAACAAGAACGTTGTCTTCTTAGGCCTATATTTCATCTGAACATTTGCAATGGAGACCTGGCCGTCATTTGATAGCATAACCTGACAAAAAGAAAATAATAACTGAAGGTTAAAAATAAAAAATAAAAAAGTATCTTGAGGCTTGGAAGATTGATGACACAAAACAAAAAAGCATGATTTTCAAAAATCCAGACTGGTTTAAATTCAATATCCAGCATAGCTAGTGGCCACCCTGGAAATCACACAGTATATCCGCGTGAAATCAATGCATCTAACTACTCATCTGTATAAAGCAAACCTCAGCTAAAAGATAGGATCACTCCTCTTTGTCCTAAAACTTCAATATATATACATATATGTACACGTCTTGAATTTCATCACAGACAAAACCAGCCCTTTAGCCCTTTAGGCATTTACTTCCTTTATTACCTCTTCCACTTTTTGCAGCAGCAACATTCTGTTGCCTTTTTTCTCTTGTTCTTGATTGTTGGAAAAATGGGTTGTGGGCCGATTCAGAAATGGTTGGCGGCCGTGTGTGTAGTGGCCTTGGCCGTGGTGGAGCTTTGTTATGAGCAGGCTTTGGCGGAACCCCAAGTTCCTTGTTACTTCATATTTGGTGATTCATTGGTGGACAATGGTAATAACAATAACATCCAATCGTTGGCAAGAGCTAACTATTTACCTTATGGGATTGATTTTCCCGATGGACCAACTGGAAGATTCTCCAATGGTAAAACCACAGTCGATGTCATTGGTAAGGCCTCGCTCTCCGCATTGAACTACCTGATCTAAAAATCTAAGTCTGTTAGAAATATGACAAACTTATTTTAATTAAGACAAACAACTTAAAACAACTACTGAAATTCTGGTGTTGCATGTATATATACAGCTGAGCTATTGGGATTCGATGGTTACATTCCTCCTTACGCTGCTGCTAGTGGCCAAGACATACTCAGGGGAGTGAACTATGCATCTGCAGCTGCAGGAATTAGATCAGAAACTGGCCAGCAATTGGTAAGTAAAAAAACATTTTTTCACATACATTCAAGAATATTATTTGTAAGATTTCGCTTTGTTAAATCTTGTTCGCAAAATTATTGTAGGGCTCCCGGATTGATTTTACTGGGCAGGTAAATAATTACAAGAACACGGTTTCACAAGTTGTGAACATACTAGGGGACGAAGACTCCGCTGCAAATTATCTTAGCAAGTGTATATATTCAGTTGGATTGGGGAGTAACGATTATCTCAACAACTATTTCATGCCTGCCTACTATTCGAGTAGCAGACAATATTCTCCTGAACAATATGCCGATGTTCTCATTCAACAGTACTCCGAGCAAATACAGGTATGGAAGTCATCTTTCTTACCATTACCTAGTGGTTAATACTTACAGCAAAAACTGACTCTAATTGTTTGTGGCTATAGGCACTGTACAATTATGGTGCAAGGAAGTTTGTTTTAAATGGAGTGGGTCAAATTGGATGCAGTCCAAATGCATTGGCACAGAACAGTGCTGATGGCTCGACATGTGTACAAAGGATTAACGCTGCAAATCAAATATTCAATAATAAACTCAAAGCACTTGTTGATGGATTCAACAGCAATTCGCCAGATGCAAAATTTATCTACATAAATGGCTATGGGATTTTCCAGGATTTAATTGACAATCCCTCAGCCTTCGGTAATTACTCAAACTTTGAAAATTATTCCAATTCTGCATGTATATTTCCCACTGTGATATTCAATTTTTTTACACTGGTAGCTAGAGGTGGGCTCATAAGAACTTAGAGGACTTAGGCAAAATTATGGAATTTTTTTTTTTTAAATAATAATACAACAACAACAACAACAAAAATAATAATAATTAATAGACAATTGTCTTTATAGAAAATTCGTTGTTGATCTTACTTACTGTAAATCTGATATGATAGAAATTAATTTACTGTAAATCTAATTACCAAAAATGATACCCTTGGCGATCAATGTTGCACTTTCAAGAGTGGTTTACTTGACAATAATCTCGTTGGTGATGTCTTCGGCCATCACCAACAATGTCAGTTGCACAATACCATGGGAGAATATTTATTTTATTTTTGTAAGTTATCAATTGATAGATTAAATATATGTTTATTTTCTTAATTATAATAGTACTGATAAATAAATTATTTATTTTATTTTATTTTCAATAGAATGGAAATTACTTTATTTATTGAAGATATTTCCATCTATAAGTAAAATTAGTTAAATTATTTATGATTTTATTATTACAAACTCAAAATACTTTTATAACCCAAAAATATTCTTTTTAATTTTTATTTAGTTATCAATAATAAAAAAAATTCTTCTGTTTTTATTATTATATTTCAAAAGAGAATTTTTTTTCAGTAATTTAAATTAGGTAAGAATTTTTTTAAAATTATCAGAGACAAAAACTCCATTATTAATCTTAAATAATTATATTATTACCAATGGACCTGTAATAAAAATTTCAATTATTACCGTCATAAAAATCTAACTTAGAAAATTTTGTTGCTAAAACTATTTGAAATGAAAATTTCTTAAATTTATGGACTTTAGGCCATCGCCTTAATTTGCCATATGTTGACCCACCCGGGTTGTGATTCCATTCAAGGCAAGCTCGAAAACTAGTTGGATTATAATTTAGAAACCATATCCTAAACTTGTCAACCATAATTCAATAAAAATGTATGGATTTGGTTTTGCAGGTTTTAAGGTTACAAATGCAGGATGTTGCGGTGTGGGGAGGAATAATGGGCAAATAACATGTCTCCCATTTCAAACACCATGTCAAAATAGAGATGAACACTTATTTTGGGATGCATTTCATCCCGGTGAACATGCCAATATCGTCGTCGGAAGAAGATCGTACAGTGCTGAGAAGTCATCGGATGCATATCCCATGGATATTCGCCGCTTAGCTCAACTGTGAAACTTACATAATATTTTCTCAATGTTTTGAGGGATTGTTCTTCTTGTTCTAGAGTTCAATGGAAAAAGTTACTTTGAATTCATAGTGAATTGTAATTCTGAATAATGGTATTGCCATTAAATGAAAGGATTCAGAATTTCAATTTACACGTTATTTTACTTTCATTTACTTCTTTAGTTTCTTGTATCATTGTCACAGGATCAAGAATGAAGAAATTCTTGGGAAGAAACCCTAATCTCTTTTATTACTTACCTGACAGAAAAAAATAGACCTTAATTAAGTGTTTACCATTAATTCAAAATTAATTATTCGCTCACCATAGTCTAAACATCAATTTTTCCATTTACTTTGGGGCACCGACCAATAATTGCTGTACTTAAATTCTCAATTAATTGTTCTTGATATTTGACTCTTTAACCTTTACTTTTCAAAACACTTAGATTAGGTCCCAAGTTCTAATTTAAGTAAAGTTGAGTACATCTCTATGTAGATTAGGTCCCAAGTGCTAATTTAAGTAAAGTTGAGTACAACTCTATGTACTATACTATTACTATGTAGTAAGCCTCAGCATAAGGTAGTTCTATTCAAATATTTCAATGCTAGAAATCACTCGTTACACTTTTTGAGTATTTCGTAAATGGATCAATTTGAGTCCGCCTAATTATTGGAATCGAACCAAACTCGAGCCTGAACCTTCAATTCTGATTCGATTCTACACGTAATATTTTTTTATAAAAAATCGCGAACAGACAATACAAATTATCTTCCAAATATTTAGCATAAATAGAAGAAATAAAATGTCATAAATACATATTTCAATACTTTCTTAATCCACTGCAAAATATGCCATGAAATAGAATCCAATATAACTCTTGTTTGGTAGAAATTAAAATTTAATATAAATTAAAGTCAAAAACTAATTTTAACTACACATTTTATGGTACCACGGCTTTATAACTACACATTTCATTAAATTTTATCAAAATCTACTAAAAATATGATTTTAATCCCCACCATACATGGACACAATAGCATCCAAATTCGACCATAGCTTTGCTTGCACTGCCTCAAGAAGTGTTTGTGGGATGGATATCACATAAATGAGAGTGATATGATTCAATTATGTTGCTAAGAAGTGTTTGTGGGATGGATATCACACAAAAACTTATCACATTTACAAATGTTGCTAAAAAATGTCACCTTTTTTGTGTGATAACTCCGAATCAACCTTGTATATGCCTTTTTTGGGAGCATTTAATACTATTTAATACACTGATGTGATCACTTGACTAGTGTAATATAAACTCATGACTATATGTATTATATAATGGTTTATAGAATTGTTAACCAAAAGAAATTCATTCATTACTTAGGTTGAGTGTGAAAATGAAATTTTCACTTTCAAAACATTCCAGCTTCGTTTTCCTCTCCCCCATTACCATATCAAGAAAAAGTAGTCTTTGATTCATCTTTCATTTTGAGAGATTAGAATTTACAAAATATATCATTTTTTTATCTTCTAACTTGGTATTTTTCAATTGTTGAAGACAATATACTTATCTTGATTTTTACTTTCGTAAATTATTATACATTCATTAGGTTTGGATTTGTATACATTTTTTCCCCATAAAATGTTGTGGAACATTCCCTATTTAATAAAACATGTTCAATGATTTGTCAAATTTTTGTTATTTGGTAGTTAAGCATTGATGAACACAATTAATATTATGAAGAATGCATTTTTTTTACAACAGTTTGTAAAACACAGCAGTTGAACTGTTATAATTTATTTGTAGGTCCCATTGCATGCTAATAAACCACGATGTTATGATTGTATCGAATGATTATTATTATTATCTTATATTTTCAGGTATGATTAATAATATGAGATTCATTATGTTGCACGGGGGAGATTTCGTGTATGTAGATGATGAATAGAAGTGGTGCGGTAACAAAGAGTGTGTCCGGACGAGATTGAGCATTTTCAAGAATCGATTTTTACATCAAATCAATATGGCCCACCATTGACAATTGGTCCAATTTCATGCTTAAAAATGTAAAAGAATCAACATTTTACCTACCTATGGACAATATGAAGATTGATTTTGAAGTCAATATCAGGGTGGCCTACTATTGGAAAGTGTTCCATTTTCATGATTTTGAATGTAATATATTCATCATTTTATCCTCATTTCTGCTACCGTGTACGTTTGTGCTATAAAATTGGTGTTGACTATTCCATAGCAATTACAGGTTGTCTCATTGGGGATAACTTGGAGATAATGATGTGTACTCATTGTGCTAAACTGTCGCATGCATAGTAATTGAGACAATGCAGACATAAATACGCCTTAAAGCAGTAAATCGAGTTCGACAACAATTTTTTTTCTTTCCAACTTTTCGAATACGACAAACAGTGCAAACAATGACCGTTATGTCATCAACGACATAATTGTAATTTTTCTTCGTTTAAATAAATTATCATTATTGTTGTGTCAAATAATCGAGAAAACGATCCCACTCATTTCGTGGCATTTTCATTGCATTCATTTCAGCTGCGATTTCCTCATGTTCGTCCAGAAGCTCCACCTATACAGCATCAGAATCTATCTTCACTCTTGTAAACACTTCGTCGACCACGCCAGCCCATCGAAGAAAGTTATAAATACCCATAGTTGCTATTACAACAGCAATTTGCACTTTGAAATTATAACTCGACATACGATCAAGAATTTTCCACCGACTTTTCCAAATTTCGAATGCGCGTTTAATTACATTTCTGCAAGACGAGTATCTGAAATTAAACATCTCACACGCATTTCGGAAGTTACGCTTACGTCCAGTGTCCTTGTCATAAAATTATTGAAAATTGTACAATATATCAGACCCCTTATAAGGAGCCATGTACTTGGTCAATAGGCAAATTCGTAGTCAACCAGATAATATTTTCCCGCTGCTGGTTGTAGAAAATCAATATCAAGGCTGTGTATGGCACGAGCCAAGATGCAGACATCATGTGTATTCCCCGTCGTACCTGTCAGCACAAATGTAAAACACAAATTAAAATCACATGCCACTACGGCATTTTGCTCATGAATTCCTTTGCGTACAATAAAGTTCACTTGATCATTCTGTGGGAGAACGGCTCTGACGTGCTTGCTGTCAATTAACACATATGCCATTCTGAACAGTAGATGCTTGTTCTGATTTGGTATGTGATGCTCGGTATTATGATTGTAGTTGTGATCTAGTCGAATTAGACGAGCAGAGAATTCAACAACAGCTTGTAGCACAATTTTGAAGTAGTGTCCTATAGTTTCCAATGAATGATTGAAAAGTGTCAGAACTCGTCTATAGCCTTTTCCATGTGCTAAAATGCAAAGGAACATGCCCACTTGTTCATATATGTCTATATATTGCCCAATGCGCAGTCCATACTCATCGCGAAGAATATGTGTGAATGTTCGGAGCATTGATGGATACGTTCGAAATTCTGCATAGCACTGTTGTGGACTATACTGCATAGCGCCTAGCATGAACATATGATTGTTTCTCGCGAACGAAAATCTACGAATATGACGTATTTGTGCGTGATAATAGTTGCGTATGGCAAGTTCGGTGATCCAACAGTATTAAAACCATTCGATAATATCCTCCTGTAGCTTTTCCAGAAATGCCTCCCCCCAACTTCGTCCTCAGATTCGGAATCAGGCATCAAAACACAGTTGGAATCAAAATTTTCCATCACATTACTCTCTATTATAATCTACACAGGACTTGGGTATCAATATATTTGAAAGAAGAAAGGTAAGTTTCGTAGCCAATGCTTGCGAATGTAGATACATTTGTAAAATTGTGTTGCCTTTCATAGAATTTGGGCCATGAGAAACTGTGTTATATAGAATGATTGTTGCCTTTAAGTGTAGTACAGAACTATGAAGAAAAAATAAAACGAACTATACTTGTGATTGGAAGTAATAATGTCTCCTACAATACTTGATTGAAAAGATAATGAAAACTCCAAGTTAGGATCTGCTCTAGATATGCATGTGAAAAATCTATGTGAATCTAATTTTTCTACAATGCTAGTGACATAGCATGCATAAGTACACCACACATACGTATAAGAACTGATAATAATAATGACAAATATTTTCACATCAAACGCATTTCGCGGAAATTTTTTTTTAATAGAACTCTTCACACTCACTTTGGTCTTGATTTTCTGTATTCCTGCCAGTTCCACTCGATCGACTCAAAATTTCTATCTACGTCGTCATGCATCTCTAACATTTCCTGATTACCCCTGAAGGAAATGAACGTACATGTCCAATAATACAGACCAATTTCCTTTTTCAGTTTGCCCATCCCCCAACAACTCATTCAAGCATGACTTCGCATCTGAGACAGTAGGGCCAACTAAAATGTTGATTTTGGACGCGACCTCCTCACTTGCCGTGGTTGTGCGATCAACAGAGTAAGAAAATTTATATGCTAATATTTTTTTCTTCTTTTCTTTTTTGTTCTTGTTCATCGTTTTACGTTTATCGCCACTTCGTGGACTGGAAAGATCCATGCTCGCACCATCCATCCCCGTTGTATCAGCCTCGTCACTTGAGGCGCTGATCTCGTCATCCATGGTACCTCGTCAAGGTGATCTTCGTATCCGCTATTTTCGAACATCGCAAAACCAATTATACAAGTTTGTTGGTGTGATTGCCTACTTCTCGTTGTCAAACATGTCCCCGAACAAAGCTTTGTAACCGTAGACCTATCAGCAGTCTTTATCTTTGAATTCTTTGCAATCTTTGTTCTCATGTGATAGAGGGTAGGAAAAAGTAATCACAACGTTATGCAAATGGTGGTTTTCTTTTCAAATAGACAGTATGACAACATCAAACTCATTGCATCTTCATAAAACATTTGTGGCAATTTGATAGTCAATTACATAATGACATGACTACAATTGGAGTGTTTGTTTATCCATTTACTGCCCACATCTAAGATTAATTTAACGACTACATTAACTAATATTGAGTATCACATGCACAAAGCATCACAACACAATTTCTAGAACGAGATAGTAGTTGACCATCAATACAATTTGTCGAAAATTGAAACGATTGTACCTTGATCTTTCAACCCTACCACTTCTCGAACGTGACAATTCTGCTCGTGGTAGGGTTGTATTCTATACCACTTCAATGAAGTAATTCCTCCAATCTCTTGTGTTTTCGACGAAGAGCATCCCAACAATTTTTAAGCTGCTGCTTGTTCCAATTGTAACTGGAGTTCGAGTTGAACAAGTGAATTAGTGTTTCCCAACCGTGTTTCGTGAAGCACTTTAGTTGAACAAGTGAATTAGTGTTTCCCAACCGTGTTTCGTGAAGCACTTTCCGTTCCGGTGTCCTTCTGCGATGTGTGTCTCGTACACGGTAACGAAAATCTTGTTCTCAAATGAGTTCCATTGCGCATTCTTTCTAGAAGGTAATTCGGTCTTCGTAGGAGTTGCACTGGAGGTGGCCACTTGCGGATGCTAAGCCGTCTACGGCAACACAATGGGAAAAAAAGCACTCGTGAAATCATTGTCATATTTGTGTGTAGAGGTGGGTGTTCAAACATCGCCCGGTGAGAGACCACCATTAGGCAACTAGGGATTTTCAAGAAGAGGAAAAGGGTTCGTTGGGTGTATATACACATAAGTAAATTTTACATAAACACATATGACATGTTATACACCTACCTGAGAGAGAAACAGATCCATATGCGCGAACGAGTGATGAATCACAGGTGCAGCGTTGTATTTACAAACGACTGAATGACTGGACGGAAGTGTTCTTGAACGGTAGGCTTTGGCCTTTTCAAAATGGTTTCCGGATATCATTACCTTGGCATTCACCTTTAGGGAGCTTCCTTAAATCGTTTGGTCACGTTCAATTTTGCTTCGACGGTGATGTATTTTCAAACGGTTGTAATGAAGAAACATGATTTGGGGAAGATAGTGTTGCTTGTTGACTAGAGCTGTGGTAGGTGGGACTTCAATTAATGGGTAGGTAAGTGTGTTGGTTCAGGACAAATGTGGTAATTTTGGCCTACTAAAGACTGAAATGTGGTGTGCCACTTCTCTAAAAAGTTTGAAATTGTAATGTGTAAAAAAATGTTACTTTCCTTTAAACGGTAAAATTCCTAATTTTAAGTTACTTTTAAGCAAGCCCACACATGAGCAAAACCACTTCACTTTTAATTCCAAGTAATATCACAATAACAGAACTTGTGTTACAATTGATGGGGAATCTTCGCATTCATGATCAATGCACTGAAATCGAATTGAAAATCGAACTCTTAATATTGTTATACTCATGGATTACAATTAGATATGAAGTAGTACCTATTTACAATTAATATGTCTGTATCACCCAATTATTGAAAGTTGAACTTTTAAATTTGTTGTACTCATGGATTACAGCTAAATATGAAGTAGTACCAATTTACAATTAATATGTATGTATCACCCAAATATTTCCTAACCCTTTACTTAGCACCATATTTGATCTTGACAATGTCACGTTCAAAACGTCGATTTTCAAGTTTAAATTAGAATCGATGATGCACTACATGATTGAGGGAAGAACCGAAAAAGATGCAAACATAAATCTCAATATTTGATTTTTCACATTTTCAAATTTGATTTGTTTTGTGAAATCGAATAAACATCATTAAATCAATTCACCTACAAGACATTAGCACCAACAGTAATTGAATATCGAACTACAAGAATTAATGTATGACGTCCATACATGAGATCGCATAATTGAACACAAACGTTGACATTCTACACAAACCAACTGTAACGCCACATATTCCTTTACATGATTTATATATATAATTGCTCCTTAAATTTTATTCTTAATTCATAAATTTTAATGTTATCACAATTAATTGTGTTTTTGCAATGGGATGCATCTCGGACGTCCTAGATGATCATTGTGTCAATTAAAATTCATTTTATTAAGATAACCTAAAATATAAGGAAAATAATAGATGTGTTTAATTTATTGTCTAAATATAAAGTTTACTTATTTGATTGATTAATTTATCACACGTGGACTAATTTGTGCACTAATTGGAAGAATAAAGGAAAATGTCATTTAGTTACCAAATTGACAGTGATTTAACCTCTAACTAATGTCTTATGATTTGAATAAAAGACCATTTTTATGCAAAATTTTAAGGAAAGAAAACAATTATTAAAGACCATTTTTTATGCAAAAACATATAATACTGTACTTTATGTTTAAGTATATATTTACATTCATATTATTAAATCCTTGATTGAAGAAATTGTAGAGTAGTCTTATCACAGCCAACATCTTCCTTTTGTAGATTAATGTAAATATATTTGTTTGTACACATTTCCACTAATGTAAATATAGTTGTGTGTATCGATTAGCGTGTTAGGATATGTGTGCAGGTTTGTGTGCTTAAAATATACATTGGTAATTGTGTGTGTGCACGTTTATATATGTATACATAATGGGGTTGAGTGTATATGAACCTTGACACTTTTAGTTACATATAGGGTTTTACAATAATAATAAATTAATTTATTTAATATAGGCATATTATGGATCCATATTTAGATAGTGAACTTACCAAAGTTTCGAAATAAATGATAACGAATTAGGATTTTGGACATTTTGACTTTGTGGACGGTTGAGAATATTTCTACTTATCATTCGAAAGAGTAAAACTTAAGGAATAAAAGGTAAGTAAACCTCCCCTCGTTTTCATGTGCACGCCATATGATTAAATGTATAAATGTGTTATCTTATTGGTTTTATGTTAACATGATATTTGATTATTATGCTTTATGTCGTTATTGTTTCATATTACATATTTATGCTCGTCAAAGCATCCATAAGCATAAATGAAGTTTTAAGAAATAAAAGTTTTCAAATGTAAACAAGTCAAGGAATTCTTTTAATGATATGCGATGAAATGTGTGCATGGAAAATGAGACGTGGGGGACCGGCACACCCGACCAATGTTCAATGATAATGTTAATATTAACTGTTTTACAGTACTGCTAGTAAGACTAGATTGGGTTCCAAATAATAATTGTCCACTGCATTCTGAGTGGTTAGACGATACACCAATTAAGCTCACGAAGCAATGTTAATGATTTTAAAAAAATGAAAGAAAATGTGATACATAATAGAAAAGCTATGTATTTTAAGTAATGTATATACATGTCGTAAGCATGCATCATGTGCATGAGATTTGCTTCTTGAACGTTAGTTTATTCCACATTATTACTATAATTTCAGATGATGAGAGCTAGATGATGCGAGGCGACCTCTTGAGGCGAAATGGATTCAATATTGTTCGAATTGAATATTTTGTTCCTACGTTAATGAGATAATTTGAATCATTTTGAAGTTTGCTTTAATTATTTTAAATAAACTATGTAAATTTCATATGCAATTGTTTACGATTTTATAAATTTTGCAAAATTATGATATCAATTAAGTTTTATTCATGTTATTAAATGTTATCTAATTTGATTCATGTATTCCTTAAATGAAAATTAAATACTAACACTCATAAATTTAGAGTTTTCTAGACTTCAGGTATTACACCAACCATATAAGACCCAATATCTAACCCCTATACGTCATTTCAGCACAGAAAAAGGTCCTCCATAAACATTGACATACAAAAAATGAGTTATAAACATCAACCATTGCACTCTCTGTGCTAACATAAATTACAGCACCCGACAAATTGTTTTAACCCACTAACACAGTATAAATAGATTAAATTCATTGTAATTTATAGTACGTAGATGCACAATCTTTACTTTTTCTTGAATCTCTTCATACGTCGAACTTGTCAACTACAGTCTTGATGTACTTTATGTTGCTGCACTACGATATGTGCGTGTGTAATTGATCATTTTCAGCCAAAATAAATTCAAAATTCATTTGCAAAAACCAGTAACATGAAGAAATTCAAAATGTTAGATGATATGTCTTACATGTTAATAAAAAAAAAAAAAAAACTATATGTTAAAGCCAGTCCACTTGAAGTTACATGCATGAGAGAATAATAGTTCAGTAATTATTTTCAACATGAAAAACATTAGTATAAAGAAATAATGGAGCAACCTTATCATATTCAATAATATAAGTAAAGAAAAAAGTAAAATCGTGTATTTATTACATAATAAACGAAAAGGATAAGTTGAACCAAATTTTCCATATGACAAAATAGCTCGAGAATTTCAACAAGTAAATGTTGAGAACGACAGTTAATCTCGAGAGTTTCTTCCATAATTGTCGATATTGACATTTATGTTTCAAAGTTAAATTTATTTTTCAAAGCAAGAAAGCTCATGTTATGCCAATCTTAATAACAATACCAATGGCATCCAGTAATGTTCCACTACATACACGGACTCAGATAATATCATAACATCAGGTTCTACAAGTATTGGAAATGTAAAGATAACTTACAAGTAATATTCAAAAAACAAAAAATTTAAACAAATAAGAAAATTTCCCCTCTCCCCAAATGAATAATTTTAGATCAGGTCAAAAAATAAATGAAGTTTATAAAACCAAAGAAAGGTATGAAACAACTTTCAACCTCCAATCAACCTACAGTATATCCAAAAACCGTGCGTTCACTCATACAGCAACATGACAATGTATTCATGTCTATCCTAGTCAAGAAATTGAAGAAAATACTAAATCAGGTTCAAGTTAATCTTGTTAAGAGGCTTTTCATGAATCGAATAACGTGATAAGTGGAAGCTCATATGGAGTAATTAAGAACCAAACATTAAGAATAATGAAAATAATCGAAAGCTACAAACTTTGGCAGGCTAAATAATATAAATACAAGAATAATGAATACTAATTACGAACCTTAATTACGGATCTCTGGAAGGATTATTCGATACTATTTGGAACAACACGGATCTGCAACAAAATCCGAGTATTTTACATTAAACTCACTCAACACTCACAAAATCGAAAAATAAAAAGCATAAAAGTTCAATAATGGAGCGAAAAATGGAACGACCGGATATTCTCCATTTCTATGTCTCTCAAACTCATTTCTAGTTTGTACAATACCAACAGTTCCTATACTGAAAATAATAATAATAATAATAATAATAATAATAATAATAATAATAATAATAATATTTTTACACGCGACCTTGAACTTTCTAGGCTCGAGAAACAAGTAACATGGCGTCATGATATAGAGAGACGGAGATGTCGACTTTAGTTTGGATAATGGAGAGTCGGAGATGTTGGAAATTAGTTTAGAAGATTGAAAATTTGGTTAAGTGTCAAAACCAAAAATTTGAAAAAGTGACTTTCGTGTTAACTTCGGTCAAATATTCAGACATGATCAGATGGTCAAATTACAAATGTAAATAGACCACTTGTTCTACTCGTCGATTAGATTGTTGTGGTGTATTTGGAATCTCAAAACTAATTCAGAATGAATGAGAAATTGTGGTCTAAAGTTGGGAAGAAAATAGAGAAAGTTGTCTGAAAATTGACTAACACTGTTGCTAGTTTATGGCTGGACTGTCGCTCGAGCGACAGGCCAGCGACAAGTTAGCGAGAAAGTCTCTATTTTTATCGCTTGAGCGAGGCGATGGCGATAGTGCTAGCGACAAGTGAATGGTACGATCTTTGGCAAGTGTTAATAAGCTTGGGGCGCGGCATTTTATTCACAACCCATCATCCTCTATATATAGGATCTCTTGGACGTCTATTTTGCATCCCATATCATATTTGCATTGAGCATTGCATTACAATCCATGCAAACCACTTCAAAAATTATCAAAAACCGTTTTCTTCTTTGTAAAGAGAAACTCCATCGAAAGTTCGCCATAACTTGTGGTTTGAAATACTTCTACCACAAGTTGAATCCATTTTATATTGGGAGACAAGTGCTGTAAACCGTGAGCATTGTTGCGAGATAATTTTGTCTTAATGAAAGAGTGAAAATCACTTGCCTCAAATTGTTTTTCTTCTTTTTCCCTTCTTAGTTTTAATCTTTGATTTCGTTTGTAGTTTTTCATACTACATTTCAAATCACTTTACTTTATAGTGTTTAATCACGCTCCTACGGATTAAACTTTGTTTTTTTTTTTGTTCGATATACAACAACCATTTCACCCGCACTTATATTTAGCCAACGTCGTCAACAAGTATTACACCACATAAATTTAGAGAGCCACATCATTTTGGGATAGAGGTCAAATTAATATATATACATAGGCCAAAGGTAGATTGCACTTTTATGGTAGCCAAGAAAATTAGAAGATTTGGAACGTGATTTTGGATTTTGTTTTTAAAAAATTCTTTTCATCATGTTTTTTTATTTGGTTAACAGAGGGCAGTACTTTCGAAATTTTATTCATATACCTTCACTTGTTATAGCCGCCAACTATTGACCACCAAGTTTTTTATGCATGAATTGCCCTGGACCTTCAAGTTTTTTATAAAGAGATACGAAATCTTTTAGGGATTTAAGACGACCTAAGATGAGTTGTCACTTGGTTTCCGATATGTTTCATAAGAGAAGAATGGTATAAAATGTTTAATTAATTGTTATATAATTGAGTATAAAATTTCACACATCTTATTGAGTTTTTTAAATACTCTCTTTTACAATAATTTTATAGGTTAGTTCGAGTCGAGTGGATTTTTGACAAGATGGTGATGCGGGCTGCTAAGAGAATTTGAAGAGTAAAAACATTAAATTTTCCTATCTTCCAATTTAATAGTTAGATTTATTTGTTCAAAAACATGTTTATTAATTAGTTAGGTTTTATGTCATTGTTTGACTCCCATTTTTAAGAATTTATAAATTTTGGAATAGTGATTGATAGGAGAGTATATGGTTAAAAAATAATAAAAAATTTTAGAATTGTGTGTAATATTGTTTTATTTCAAAAAAAAAATGTGGGGTTAAAATTAAGAAAGAGAAAATTTTTAATGGGAGCCAAACAAGGGCTCAATTTATATTTTTAGAAACACAAATTACACATTTTAATTGATATTTATTTTAAAAATAAAGGAATTTCATTTATTTTTTTATTTTTTTTCTGCATTTAAAGTAAAGAGAAGTAAATCTTTGGTAACACTCCTCCAATGTTTGGCCCCATTTGGTTCGATCCGAATATTTTGAAGAACATAGACTTTTCAAAAGTGTTTTTAACTAGTTTTTCCAATGTAAATGATGTTTTAAAAATATGATCTAAATTCGAATGTCATTTTGAAAATTAATTTACTTTGATCAAAACATTTTATACAAGTGATATCAAATTACTTTTTAGTGCAAATATAGTTTTTGAGCTTTTATCATTCAACGTTAAAGATCAAAGTTTTAGCACCTTGACATTTATTCTTAAAAGCCTAGACATTGATATTTTGTTGATGTTTAGCTCTTGGACTCTTGATAAGTTTCCATATCATTGAATGGAGAAAATCTTTCTTAAAGTATCTCTAGCTAACGAGAATTGCTCTATAAATTACCTCGTAATTCCTCGCATCTAATTGCAGCGTGTGTGTGAACCTTTTTTTTTTTAACTTTCCTTTTGCAGTTCAAAACGGACGAAATCCTATCGCATTCTTTT
>CAIGRB010112008.1:5604-25072 GCA_903798255.1 Fraxinus quadrangulata
GAATTTATCATTTTTATTTTGTGAATTTTTTTTTTAGAATTTTCATTTTTTAAAATTTTATTTGTTAGATTATTTATTTTTTTAAAAAAAATTTAATTTAAATAAAAATTATTTAAACACTTTTTCTCATTTCGATTCAACGAGAATTTTTGTGAAAGCCTTTCATTTGCTTTTCTATGATGGAAGTTTGATTTATCGAGAATGTATCATAATTTTTGGCATAAATCTTCTTCTGATAATCGATTAAACTTGTGATCAAGAAGATATACCTTGATTATATTTCATATCTTCAACAAGTTCAGTAACGAGTGCTTTCAGAATTTTCACAGAAAACACTCAAAACGACAAAAACGTGTTTTGAGTTTTATATTATAAATTTATCCTTACTCTTGATAATGTATTTTAAGAAATAGCATAGCTACACATTTTCTGTATTTTGCAAAACTAAAAAAGCTTAAAAACAGAAAATCAAATGCAGCCTAATCAATTATAGAAGTTTTCCTTTTAAATTATAAATAGGAAGAATGGATGTCAAGAAGAAAGGAAGAATGAAAGGCATGGAAGACAGAATATTTCTATAAAGTCCCAAATCTCAGAGATTTTAAGATGAAAATCTAGTCTTTTCGGTTCAAAACAGCTAATCGAAGAATATCGACTTTTCTCCCAAGTCAAAACTTGATTCTTCAAGGTTTTGACCAAGTCAACATTTTGAAGTTCCAATCAATTCAATTGCAATGCATGTATCTGAGCTTCTGGCAATCGATATAGGCCCCATTTTCAATCCCTCTAAATAGGGAGTCGATCTCAAGACAAACATGTCGATCTACTTGACAAAGCACAACACAAAAAAATTATTTCAGTAATTCCAACATGACTATAAAGTAGTGAGCTCAACAATTAGATATAGAGTATAGCATACTTCACACTACAACATGACGTGATATGTTCAAAATGACAATTTTGCGCTATTAGATGGCTATTTGCACCCCTATGTGAACTCCCACAGTCATTTATTTCAGATCACAAAAGGACACAATACATGCCCACGTACCTCTTTATATACGCACCTCCACCGTCAAGGCTCAATTGAATTGAAAGGTGCATCGACCGTCGAAGCACCAATTAGAAATGAAACATGCATAACCATAACACTTGACAAAAATAAGATTTAAGGCATTGGTCACCAAAAGGTATAAAGACCTCGGTCTAAGCCTGGATTATGCACAGAAAAGTTGGTTAGAATTTTGATACAATCAACATAGATTTTATTGCAATAAACACAAGAGTGCACATAATAAATTGCTTGATAAATGTCACCAAAACCAAACCATCGACAAAATTTTAGAAATTGGACTTAATCATGACTTTCAATATAAATGAACGTCAACCCATAAAAATAATCAAAAAGCCTTTGAAAACGTCTATAAATAAGGCCTTTTGCATTTAAAGGGTTAAAATCTAATAACCAAACTTCCACTCTATAAAAAGCTGCATCGGATCAAGGTAAAATTGAAAGCTTACCTCTCGATAATTAAAATATTCTCTGATCAAATGGCACTTTCTGGCAAAAATAATGCCTGAAACTTTATCTTTCTCCCTTTTTACCAACATTTGACTCTTAAACACTCGGGGGAACTCTGCAAACTCCAGCAGAAAACTTGTAAGTTGGCATTAGAAAAACATTTCAATTTTTCGGGCTAACAGTTTGGCATAGAAACACTTAGAAAAATTATGAGAAGAACAAACATAAGGAATATAAAAGCCAAAGAAGTATGAGTAGAAGTGGATCGGATAGCAATGGAAATCTAACCCCGTTAATTCAGATTGAAAAAATCAGAGATGAAGAAGTATGAGAACAAAAAAGTTGGCCATGTTAACTCCAACTACGGCAGCTATGGCCACCAACATGAAGCATTTTGCTTAAGATAATGCGACATAAGGCAGTTCATGTTGCAGCAAGGCCAGGCAGCTCTGCCATCCCCAAAGGTTGATGGGAAAAGTAGAGTTGAAGGGTAAACACAAAGAGAACAAGTATGCTTTCTCCGCACGAGACAGCTAACCCGTCTATCGACCCACCATGCATGAGGAGACTAGCATTCCATCATGAGTGAAAATGGAGACCTTCAAAGTCTGTTAGTGCCTTCAATAGGTTAGGTAGAATCATGGCAGTTCAGGTTGAGGCTCCTAGAGAATCTAGTAGAAGAATTGGATAAGGAACTAGCCAGGCATCTCCATGTGCTCTGTAGAATGAATGAAGAGCACACACTCTAGCTGGAGGAGATGGATGACGATGAAGAATACGCTCTATTCTCTGAGGTGATCAAAATATTGGAAAGCCCTAGAAAATTGGCCATTCCAAAAAAGTAGAAATTATGTACCAAGGGCAACCATATCGACCGCGTCTTATTATACAACACCTACATTGACTCCCAAATAAAAAATATGGAGGATTCCATGTTACGTCCTTTGGAAGTGCTAGAAAGTGGTATAACAAGCTAGCATCGGGCAGCATCAACAGTTAGCCTAACCTTAAAACAAATTCACCATTGAATCATGATTGTCATTAATGTCACCTCAATGGTATGTAGGTCTTTCAGGTCTTCGCCCATAATTCTCACATGTCAGGACTAGCTTTGGGGAGCTAAGGACAAACTTTACTTCGAACTTTAGCTTGAAATTATTCTATATGTGAATGTCAGGTGCGAACCAGTTGTAAGTCCTTATTTATTCTACGAGTTTGTGAGTCCCTTGGCCCAAGCTCGTGATAATTCTAGAAGTTGATACCAGAGGCCAGGTCCAAGCTCTCACTAACCCTATCCTAACTCTTGGTAGTTCTCACATGAAAGATCGGCTCTCATTATATTGCTAATCTTATTATTGGTTAAAGGCTAGCGATCATTGGTAATTATCTTGGTGATGATAATTGGATAACTAATGCCTTAGATGAATGTGCTACGACCATCTTGAAAATGTAAATCTTTGATGGATAGGCTCGTGATTATCTAATGGTAAGGACAAAGGTTAAGTTGTATGCCCTTAGTGATTCGAAGCATCTGCCAGACATTTAAAGCCTACCATAAAATCACGACTAGCACTAGAAACGAGGTAAACTCCAGATCTTGGCTCATGATTGAAAGGGCCTCATCCTCCAAGAAAGTTTTCTATTCTATTTGAAGCTCAATGAGGGAGTTGGTGTCCTCTTTAAGCCTTTTCCCATTAATTAATTGACGATTACTAATTTTATGTTCTATTTGAAGACCCCAATTAGAGAGTTGAGGTCCTCTTTAGGCCTCTCTCCAAAAATTCATTGAGGAGATAGTTCTATTTTATAATTGAAAGACCTAATGTGGAAGTTAATGTCCTATTTAGGAAGTCAGGACCATTAACTTATTGATGAACTATATAAAAGCATCAGCACGAGAGCTAAGCTAATAACTCAAAGCGGACTTACCTTCCTGTGCCTTGTGCAAACCAAACCTCTTGGAGATTGAAAAAGTATCTCCTATGAACATTTAACTGGCAAGGGAACTAAGCTAAGAACTCAAAGTGGACTTACCTTCTTTAGTCTGCAGGAACAATTTTCTTCGGATTGAAAGAAGCTCTAATCGAAAAGGCTTTAATTATACGAGTACCAAATTTCTTTTAGTATCTGATGCCTCGATATTAACATGATCATATTTATTCAGCTTAGAACTCTACACAATCAAATACTTTGAAGAAACGAGAGAAATCATGCAATGGCTAAATCCAGCAATTCAAAATTTCAGCACTATCAACAATAAAACATCAATATCTTTCATTCACATAAATATGAAACTTGAACTTAGGGGACTAATGCTATGTGTTCAACAAGACCTCACGCCAACCACAAATGAGCTCATTGTATGCCTACGTGTCTCTGTATATTCATACCTCGGTCGCTAAGGCTCAATTGAAGCAAAATATGTCTCGGTTGCCCAAGTACCACTTAGCAACAAAATGTACAGAACCATAATACTCAGCAAATTTTTGATTGTTAATAATGAATCAAGATATCTATCTTGCGAACTCGTTCCCCGGACAAAGACTAAGAGAGCAAGGACTATTACGAATGAAGGGGCGAACCATACCCCATTATTGCCATAAAAGTTTTTATCTAAAACATATGGGGTAAATTTGAAAAGCATGACTTTTAAACCATTGAATAAAATGTGAATACATAATATAATTAGTTATCATTCCACCAATTAACGGTCATCACATGTCGTATTCTAGAATAGGCCAAAGCCCCCTCCCCAATGAAATCTATAAATACTCTCGCCTGAAAGAAGAAATGTATACAAATTCAAATATCTCCTTCCCAAATAATTATTTCCCCTCTAGCTCCAATTTGAGCAGCAAACCTAGTGAGTTTAGAAAGAGAAAATCCTAGCTAAGTGAGAAGAGTTTGTTGATCATAATTTTATCGTCAATAAATTGGCATCATTTATTGGAAACTTGAGCAAAAAAAAATATAAATTCATAAGAATAAAAAAAAAAGTTGAATCTACAAACGATAAGCTAAGCGCAAGGGAAAGTGCTAGAAATTGGAGTGGAAGAGCACAACAATGATTCGATAAACAGTGTTGGAAATCCAAACCAACAGCAAAAAGAAACACCTGCAAAGTTATAATGACATTTTTCCCACTGAACGCCATCGCTTATGGAAAAAAATGTCCACATGGAAGACTATACAACAAATGGCGAAAAACCTCAAGGCACTAATAGCTGAAAATGCATCTCTTTGTGTACAGCTTGAAAATTTGAAAGGGAGTTTCCAAGGTGAACTTAGTAAAAGTGAAATGAAGTCTATCACTAACTTTTAGCAACAAGTCATAGGTATCAAAAACTTACGATAGTATGCCGGAGAGGAAGCGGAAGAGCGACAGATAAACAACCCTGCCCTAGAGAGATTTGCGAATGAGATGAACTCTTATAGGAAGTATAACAAGCACAATAATCGTAAAGATCGGAGAGCATGAAACCTTGTCTGTCCATATCACATTCATCCATTTGGAGAATATGAAAAATAACTTGCAATAGAGAAACAAGCAGTACTAGGGATTTGGTCTAAATAGGATGGTACAAGTATCTGCATTGGGATTGAATTGTATGAGGCAAGAGAAAGAAAAGTCTCTCGGGAGTTATTTCGCACGATTTAGAGCTGAGCTAATCATGACAAGGATATATCAAATGAAGAGGCGATGGACCCTTTATGGAACGACTTAATAAAAATTTCATTCTCACGAGATGTCAGTAAAAGACTGATATCCTCAAAAACTGAAGAAAGATAGAGCAAAAACTCAAGAAAAATCAAAAGAAAAGATTATATGCATGCATCCAGATTGTCAAAAGTAGAGTACCAAATTGCCAAAAGTACAATACCATCATTTTTACAAACCCAAAGGCAAGATGCATAAACTCTTTGCAACATCATCACAGGTGGTAAGCAAAGCATATTCATCAACTAAAATGGGAAAGTGAAGTTCTACAAAATCCAATGCACCAGTAATCATGATACAAATGAATGTTTTAAAGTGTTTAGGATGGCGAGGTTGTGAAGCCAGCAAAAAGCATGCATAGAGCACCTAAATGTTGGAGGCCTGTATACCCAGTCGATGGCAAGATAAACGAGAGAAAGAAAGGCATGTAGTGACATCATAAACGTTAATTAATATATCAAACTTTCGTACCTCTTTGGGTATTTGAGGGGATCTCATCTCTATTAAGGATTTAATCTTTTTACAGTTAGACTTAATACATCTTTGATTGACCATATAGCCATGGAACTTTTCAGAGGGAATACCAAATGTGCACTTAAGGGGTTTATCCTCATCATGTACCTCCTTAGAATTTGAAAAGTAGCATCTAGGTGCTTGAAATGGTTATTTGTTTTGAGGTATTTCACAATCATATCATCCATGTATAACTCCATGGTTTTGCCAATTAGGTTAGCGAATATTTTGTAGACTAGCCTTTGGTAGGCGGTTTTGGTATCTTCAACCCGAACGATATCACATTGTAGCAATAGAGACCTCAATTAGTGTAAAATATGTGTTTTCTTAATCTGCAGGACGCATGAGAATTTTATTATAGCCGACGTTCATGAAGCTTAAAAACTCATTCCACTAGAATCCATGAGTTGTTCAATCCTAGAGAGTGAAAAGTTATCTTTTGGTCAGCTTGATTGAGGTTAGAGAAGTCTATATAGACCCTGCACTTGCCATTGTGCTTTATTATGAGGACTAGGTTAAAGATTCACCTTTGATATATGGCATCTCTAAAGAAGCCATTGGTTATCAGTTTTTCGACATCTTCCTTCATGGCCTTATACCTCTCAAAGTTGAGGGCTATTTTCTTTTGTCTATGCAGGGCAACCTTATAATCAATTTTAAGATAGTGACAACTGATTTTTAGGTCAATGCAAACCATGTCTTCATGCCTCCAAACAAACACATCCAAGTTCTTACATAAGAAGTACTTAAGTTCTCTCTTCCCTTCTGGTGGTAGACTCCTTCCCACTTGTAGTAAATTGGTGAAATCTGGAGGGTCTATAAGGAAGCTTACAAGCTCTTCTACTAGATCCTTTTGTAAGTTGGACTCCATGATTCTAGGTCCAACTCATTATTTATGGCTCATTCTTAAAGGGTCCTACCTCCTTCACAGACATCTATCATCTCGACGTCTACCCATTGTTTAGAGGTGTGTCCTTCTTTAGATCATCAACTACTTCAATGTCCAATAACACCACGGGGCTCCGCCATCCTTAGGAAGTTCAACTAACACTTCCTAGTTTCCATCTAACTTTCTAGCTCCCATCGAATCACCTCTATTTATGGCAATGCCATGTTCTAAAGAGAACTTTATGTATTAGTGATGGATGGAAGTGACGGCCCACGGTTCTTTTAGGATAAGTCTCCTCAATACTTTATGGTAAGCAGACCTTTTATCTACCATGAGGAACTCCAAGTAGTAGTGAGCCATTTAAAGAGTTCAACCATCTATAGAGTAAAGGTGATTTTTTCCTTGGGATGATGCTATCATCGATGAACCCGTGTAATGGAGGGAGGTCATGGGGGTCAGTTCGTGATTCACTAGCATTTTACCACATGTGTCACTAAATAGGATGTTAACGAAACTCTCATTGTCCACTAACATACTCTTCACCCCGTTGCGTACTACAACAACCCTTACTATCAACATATCATAATGGGGCTAGTGGAGATTTGTTGCGTCGTCTTGGGTAAAGGTGAAGGGTTGTATATTTTCTAGACCTACGGGGGTTGTTTTGACTATGTTGGGGTCTTTTGCCTCCCTCGTATAGTTTCTTTAGGGGTTTTGAGTATCGCCTCCGACATATGGGCGCCCAAAGATTCTATCATATCTCGAATTGCTGTATTGTCCACATCTGTCGGGGGTTTTCTTCTTGCATTTGCGAGTGAGATCTTCTCCATAAAGTCACCTCATCCCGCATCGTCTCGCCTAGGCTATCAAACTTATCTAGGTAGGGTCACATTCTTTTGTGCGAGATGATCATCTCTCCTAGGCACGTGGAGATTGTTCCACTGTGTGCGTTGCGATATATCTTTACACTTACTGGTATCATAACTATAAGTTCGGTGATAGTATAACAGGGTCACGCATCAGTAGAGGTCTTATTCCTAGGCCCATTGTCTCTTCCTCTACCTCTTTGGTATTTCAATTACCTAGGGAAAACTCTTAGTTCCTCATAGCCATTAGATCCAACCTCTTCATATGTTAAGACTGGTATGCATTCAGAGTAGTCATAGCGAGGGCTTTGTCTGAAGTAGGGGCGATTATGTGCCTGACTTGGGTCCATTGCTAGTTTACCAAGTGAGATGTGAGACCTCTTCCTCTTGACCTTTGAGGTGGTAGGAGTCCAATAGCCTCCCTGTTAAGGTGATCGAGCATCTTTTCGTTGATGATTTCACCTTTGATCTTTCCACCAGCACATCATAGGTGATGGGATTTTTCCTTCGGACATTCTCTCAAAAGAGGGTGTTCATGTTAAGGCCTCATCTTAAGGAGAAGAGTTCTCTTAGTCGATGATCTATTAATAGTATGTCATCTCATTGATGAAGTGGGCTAAATAGTTCTTCAACGTTTTACTCACTAATTGACTCATGTGTTAGAGGCATTAAATGGGGACTTCTCCATCCTTCTTGGATAGGTACTGGTTCAAGAATAATTTTTTGAGGTCAGGCCAACTTCTGATACTCCCTGCTTGTACTCTACTATACCATATTTTGGCTACTTCACTACGATTTGGTGGAAATCTCTATACTTTAGTACTGGTGAAGCACCTCTCAAGCTCATGTGAGTTTTGTAGTTATTAAGGTACATTGCTAGGTCACCTATTTCCTCATACAAAGGAATCTTATGAGGCACAAAATAACTTTGGACATGGGCTTTCCGTAGCTCTTATGAGAATGGGAGGTTGTTATCTTCATCATCAAGTTCATAAGACCTGCATGGCTCATCTGAATCTTCCTCGTCGACTTGATACTAAGGTGGTTAAGAGGGTCCTACTTGCCCTTATGGCTTTGACTGCCCTTTTTCTTGCGCCTATTTCTAGGTCTAGGGACATCTTGTAGCACATATGCTCATGTGGTCTTGATATGGGAAGTGGCTAAGGGGACCTATTCCTAGGCTCTTCCGAGCCAATCCTATCAAAGACGCTAGCGAATTTTTGAGATCTATGTTCCCGTTTGTATTCAAAAGAAAAATTATCCTCTCTATTGAACATGTCATTTGAGGGTCGGATTGATACATAATTCGATCACACATCCACTCCTACCTCCATTGCAAGTGGATCGGCACATTTCATATGCTTGTGAGATTAAGCCCTTTGAATTTGGACCTCTCCTTCCTCTTACTATTGGAAGAGACCAGGTTGAGGCACTTGGGCATTTGATGTCTCGCTTGCCCATGTATTTGAAGATGAGCTGTTGCATAAGGACATTTGGCTAGGTGATGCTCCTCATATTGGCATTGATTTTCACCACTTCTCTGGTGAGGCATGCTGCGACCCTTCCAACTAAGCGATATGGTGGTAAAGTCAATGGTGGGTCACGTTTGTACGGTGGGCCTCTTCTTTAGAAACCTCTCTTAATGTCCTTAAATGTCTGATCTTCTTCATTGGCACTCATGATGGGTGAATATCTCCTTTTCCAAAATAGGGGTCTTTTTAACAAATTTTTATCTCAAAATATTCATTTTTTAAGGAATATATACAACCAAAGTATTGAGTAACACTTCAATTCTTCTTTCTTTAGAGCTTTCGCTTGTTCTTTATTTAAGAACAAAATCTTTCTTTATGGGTAAGTTGATACACTTTTTTGGTAAGCTTTTTCCATGGGAATGCTCGTAGTTATAGTGTAGTTTCCTATAGACAGCGACAATTTGTTAACATTAATTCTTATAAGGATGATGTGGCCAACAAATCTTGACTCCTCTTACGTCCACCTATGCCTTGTTCCTACACGGTTGAACAAATCATAAGTCACATGTAGCTTTCTTCGATGGTGGAGAAGATGGTCATGAATACTCCAATGATCAAGTTAGTCAATGAACAAGTATTTGAGTTTGGAACGTGCTAATGACGTGAGCCACCAAGTGTAAGAGAGTTGAATCCGAGGGTATGGTGTGAATATATATTGAGAGCAAACGTATAGCTTTAAAGTCCAAAGTAACATTACTTTCAAATGACACTAAATGTGAGCTTTTATAGTAAAAGGTGTGTGATTCCGATCGTTGGATGGAAAGGCATTTGGGGCATAGGTTAGGTTGGGTTGATTTGCCTCAACCCAAACCCTACCCAACATGATCAGTTTCATCATAATTTAACACAATCCAACCCAACCCTTGTAAAGGTTGAAACCCAACCCAATCAAGTATCGGTCAGGTTAGGTTAGGTTGGGTTGGGTTTGTTGGTTTTCGACAATTTGTCAACAAAGATTAAAATATGCGGGTCAGGTTGGTGGATTTATAATTAACTAATGATTTATATAATATTAGGCCTCTATAGTTGCAATGACCAAAAAATCTGAATTATTTTGGCACTTTATGCCTAGAAATGTTACATGGATAGATTGATATAAAATTATATGAAGCCAAAAAATATTTTTGGCAATTAAAATATTTTTGTGTTAAATGTATGTTTGCTTATACTATTTTTCATAAAATACATTCTATCCAAATCTTATAATATATAATATTATTCTAAGAGTTTCTATATCTTGTGTCATTTCCAAGACTTCTCGTACATCACATTTACGTATATAGAACCTAATTAATTAATAGTATATAATTTGTGTATGGTTTCCTTAAACTTGTCAACTATTACACAAAATTTTCCAATAAGAACTAATATTTTAATCTAAATTTTTCTGAATATTGTAGCTCTTGGAGGTTGTGTGAAAAAATAGAGTGACTCAATTTCATCCAATCAGCATCATAACACTTGTAAAGTTCATAAATATAGTCGGGTTGGGTTGGGCTAGTTTATTCGATTTTCATGAGTTAATCTATAATCCGACCCAACCCGCCTACACAACCAATCCACCCAACATGTGTAAAAACAACAAAAAAATCAATCCAAACCGGTTAGGTTGGTTCAGTTTGAGAGGTTTTGGCGGGTTCGATCGGATTTTTCCCACTCTTATTTGGCATCATCCTAACGCTCAATGAGTCCTTTCTTAGGTGTCAATCTATCTAGGCTGGGCGACATCTAATGTTTCTGAATAGTGACCACTCTAGTGCCTTGATCTGACCTCTAATTCATAGACTAACGATTTGACCCTTAAGTGCCTGCTGTAAAGATGTCACATCAATAAATGGTAGGTTGATCTTGTATAGAAGATCTCTTGAATGAAGATGTGAAGTGGAAGGTCCCTTTTGTTAGTATGGCCGGTTGCCTCAAACTCCATTCCTACAACATGCGTGGCAACTCGCCTGGACAATAGAGGTTGGCCTTTATATGAAAACTCGACGAAAGTGATACATCACCTCGATTACCTTACATATGATCTCACTTCGATCAAAAAAGAGGATGATATAGAGTGTGAACCTCGTTGGCTTGTTGCTAGTTGCCACGTGAAGATGATCTGGAGACTCGTCGAAGAGGTGTAACAATTGCTCTATTGATCCTTGAGTTGTTATTATTCAATTAACAAATTAGTTTACAACCTTCACAGAGGTGTAAAGTTGTCATCCTTTGATTGTAATAGCACAATCTATTTAACCAATGTTTTTCGTTAATTCTTCATGTGACTATTGGCTGATTTAGAGGAACTGGTGGACTCAAATATAAGCACCAGTACTTGGCTTATGTTAAGTATTCTAGTGACGCGACACACTACATTAGGTGGCGTAATCACTTTTGTAACCAACCATTATCTTTCACCACCTATTGTAATATGCTACGTCACTTGAGTGCTTAGTGCCGGTGTTTAGGAGATTAGTCATGTATATATATGTTTAGAAATGATCTACTGAGTACCGGTGCTTATCTTATGTTAAGCATCGATGATTAACATTGGTAGATTTTAACTTAATTCAAAATTTGAGCCCTGCCATATATTTATCCACCAATGGATTTATATTACACATCATATATATCTACATTGTTTGATCTCCATTTTTTTTCTAAAATATATTTTTCTCTCTTATTTTCAACCACACATTTTTCAATAAAATAATATTATACGCAAACTAAGAAATTTTTCTTATTTTTTAACCATACAGTCTTCATAAAACTACAATTCCAAAATGCATTCTACATCAAAAGCGGGGCTCAAACATGCCCATATATTAAGAAAACTTTGTAAATTTTTTTTTATTTAATTCATTATAATTAAAGCATGTCAAAATTAGCATTTTCGTGTGTCCAACACCTAATTGGCATTCACTATCGGTGCACATGTCTAGAGCAGCCCAAGCTAGCTAAATGTTTTACATTTTGAAATAATTTTTATAAGTTAATTTCTTTTATAAGGGTGTGTTTGAGCCACATTATTTTGGAAGAATGCATTTCGAATTAGTAGATTAATGAAAAATGGGTGATTAAAAAAGAAGGAAAAATTATTGATGTGATAGAAAATATTATTTTATTAAAAAATGTGTGGTTAAAAATGAGTAGAAGAATGAGAATAAAAATTTTAATGAGGTTCAAACAGGGGCTAAGTATATATTAGCCTAGTTCAAAAAAATAAAATGATCACTTCTTGCACGGCCTTGAGTGAACCTATAACCTCTTACAGGGATGCCCCGCTTTAAACTTTATGAAAACCCGTCCAAATTGAGAAACAAATTCTACCTCTGCAAAGTTTTGGACCCTCATTGATGCATTAATATTGAGGATTGATTCTAACAACTATAATGAAATGACGATAATGTACTTTTTTTAGAGGTGTAGACCCAATTCACAATTTTCAGTAGAATTTTGTCCCTATCAAGTGGGCCAAAATTTCTTGTGGTGGTTGTTATATTATTGACACCCCCTTTTCTTTAGATAAGGTCGTATTCGATTGGGAAAAGGAAATGGCAAAAATAGTCAAAAATTAGCACTACAATTAATTTTATTTAGCACTGCAAAGGTAGGGACCTTGTTACCCATCCCCGTATCTATCTCGATTTCTTAGGAGGAATAATGTGTGATACGGCATTGGTGGAGGTCGGGCATTTTTTTTTATTTCGATTCGAAAACGAGAACTATAACTTCTAAGTTCTAATATTAATAATTGGGTTGCACAAATTTTTAGTCTCTCATATTCTTAGCCTCTTTGTATGCATCGTTGATAGAGTACAACATCTTGACTGTGTCGATATAGGAGAAACTCAGACATTATCGAGAACACTTATTAGGTGTCAATTAAGTCATATTCAAATTTTATATTTTAACAATTTCACTCGATCAATGGAGTGGGAAACAAGCAACATTTCTAATGAAAACTTTGACATGCTCGCGCACACGTATACAAATTCAAACTAGGCACAATATTTAATTGTAACATGGTTCATTGTACTTTTTTATTACATTTGTACTATAGTTAATGATTTTGCTATTTGATAAAATCCAACATCTATGTAACACATTATGACCCAGGTCCACTCCACTTAAATATGGACACAAATGTCTTTTAGAAAAATTGTAAAAGATGCAAGTACTTAATAGTAAGATACTAAGAATACATTTTTAGTGAAAATAAAAAATTTAGTTTTATTTAAGGAATTACTGGAAATGCAAATTGTTTTCCTCCCATAAAATTTCTACACATATTTTAGCATTGTTCTATCGAATTTAGCGAATATGATAAGATCAAATACGATTTTAAAAATATGAAAAATATTTCTCCGTTTTATCGAACTTAGCGAATTAAATATGTCTTAATTCTAATGTCAGACAAAAAATTAGACAAAAGAAAAGAAAACAAATAGAACTTTGTCGCCAGATTTTCACCTATAACCTCTGTAATTTATCCCATGAAGTGATAAGGATCAATTATTATCCTCACCAAACTAGAAAGGGAACACATTAATTAATAGACAATACTATTTAGCAACTTATCCCAAAAAGAAAGAATGGAAAGAAACCAATTGATAATCTTTGGATCTTCACATTTACTTATAGGAATATATTTTAGTAACTTTTATTGCTTAATCCTTATGTACATTTTGTGGAAACAAAATTAATAATCTTAGACCATCGCTAAAAGTCTATCTAAACACAAGAAATTTTTTATTTTAAAGAGTCGATATTTAAAAATAAATTTCAAGATATTCTTTATTTTAACTTTTCAAAATAAAAAGTAGGTTTGACTTTTTAAATTTAAGAGTCAAACCTGATCTCTGTTCTTAATTAACAATGATTACATTTATTAAGTTTCAAATCTCACAAATCATATTTGAATTAATAGGTCATCAACATATAAAAAAATTGTGTTAAATAAGATATGAGCATAAACTAAAAAATGTTTTTTGGGAAAAAAAAAAAAGTCAAGATAGAGAACTTGTTGAAATGCATAAAAAAATTAAAGATATTATGCAGAGAATATTTTTGAGCCACATTATTTTGAAAGAATGTATTTTTGAATAATAGATTAATGAAGAATGTGTGATTGAAAAAGAAGGAAAAATTATTAATATGGTAAAAAAGATTATTTTATTGAAAAATGTGCTATTGATAATAAGTGAAATAATAAAAATAAAAATTTTAATGTGACCCAAACGAGACTAAAGTATAATATTCTAATCATGTCAACATGTATGGCTATTATTAAAAGTTAATTACTTATGAAACCAAATTTAATAGAAATATCCATAGATATAACGTAAATGCCATCATTCTGGCAGTCCTCACAATTCCATAAATACCCCCACTTTCCGTACTACTTGTCCAAAACGGCTAATCAGTATCCGTGTAGTACAGACAGGGTAATATTGTCATTCCAACACTGATCTCTTTACAGGTGGGGAACATGTTGTGATTTGGCATTTGAGTAATTATATCAAAAGTCAAGGGCGATTCAATACGGCTCCTCGCTATAAAAAGGATAATTCACGCCTTCCTCTTCTTCTTCCTCCGTTATAAAACTTCGAATCTTTTCCGCATTCCATTCTCTCTCCACCGTCCACGGCGGCGCCACTGCTCTCATCACCACCATCCCTCGGAGATCCACCATCTTCGGTAGTCCCAGGACACTCTAAATCTGAGTTTTTCAATAACCCCCATATTAACCAGTTTCTCTCTCTAAACATTTTCAAGAAATTTTATAATATTTATTTATTGTTTTACAAATTAAACCCCATTTCTGTACTTTTGATCTAAGATTCCTTTTTTATTTAACTTCTTGTCCTTTTTTGTGAACAAATTATTTTGGAGCATTGTCGCCGAAGAATCGTGCTGACGTGGCAAGCATTTAATTCTTTTTCTCCATATATCTGTAGAATATAAACAGACGGCTAGGATGAGTTATAACTCACGTACACCGTTGATGCCTGTACCGTCAAGGAAGCGGAAAGAAAGAGAGGCATTTTATAATGCCACGTCATCAAAACCGTTAGCTCCAGTAACGACAGTTAATCCTGTCGTTAGTAGTGGGAATCCAACGAAGCCGTTCGAGCAGCAGCCGATGCGTTCGAACCGGCTTTTAGCCGGTTACATGGCTTACGAGTTTTTAACAAAGGGAACTCTTCTTGGGGAAAGGTTTGACCCGGCTCGAACCGAGGCTGTTCCGGTGAGCTCAACCGACTCGAAAAGGAACAGGCATGGTGTGAGTCAGAGTCAGCAGAATGTTGAAGCAGAACCGAGTGGGAAGCAGAAGCCGCAGAGCTATGCTGAGGTGGCAAGCTTGTTGAAGGGTGATGGGGCCCACATTCCAGGGATTCTTAATCCTACGCAATTAGCTGGATGGATTCAGATGTGAAACTTGAAAGTGGATAACGTGGAGGAAATTCATTGGCCGTTCATGTTTTCTCCCATAGCTCAAAAAATTCTCCTCTCGAGAACTATTGTACGTAGAGCTCAATTATATCTCTCTGAATTTCTTTTGAAACTGTGGGCTCAGGCCAAATTTTCTCTTTTCAAGAAAATGACCTTATCTTTCTTGCATGCATGCAATTGCAAGGTTTTGTGCATGAAAATTAATACCACGATAATCGAATTCATAAATTTGAATAGACGATGCATAGTTACATCCCATCCCATCCCAGTGCATTTCTTCATTTTTGTTTGTTTAAGTGTGGTAATAATTCAGAGAAGATGAATGAAGTTCACTTTTATGTTGTTAATTTTTACATGCATTTGCTTCGAGGGAGGGCGTTAATTTGACAAAAAGTTACTGATACTCTTGATACTAGTCTTCTAGGCTGTGAAAATTTCGATCGCATATTCATAATTGCTACTCAATGTTATTAACACATTTTGTGGGATCCACGATTATTCCTGTTCATAAACCATTTATCAATTTGCCAAACGAAGGCTTAATTTTTGTTCGGGTTAAATACTTGTAATCAACACGAGAGGAACTTCTCAAAACCATGGTTAAAGGTTACATGGAAATATCCATGGCTTCACTATTAGAATATGGTTGAAGTGATTGCCTCACACATTCTATATTCACTCCATCTTGAGTGGGAAATATGTTGCTAAGCTGAGCACCATCTTGGGCCATTTTGACTTTGCCAAGTTAATCGTCTTGGTGCTGCGTTAACTTTTAGATATTTGTGATCAATCTCACCAGTTGACCTTAAATGCTTTGTTGGTTAGTCATACGGAAAGCACTCGTGCCTGCGCTATTGCCTCCAGCTCGATCTTTGAAGTGTTGGGTACTATTTTTTAGACATTTTATAGCTGACTTCAATTATAGGAGCTCAAAAACTAGAATCGTGCTTGGTGTACAACCATGTATGACAATTTTGTTTACAGAATGTCACGTGTCATCATGTCATTGGACAGTTTTAACAAAAAGTTATTTTTGCAACCAATAGTTTTTTGCTAACACACCAATTGTCAAGAAAGTTGTCATCCACAATGGTACAAATAACATTCTTTTGAAAACTATGCCATAGTTTTGGCTTTTGACTAAGCTATGACTCTTCTACTAAATTTTGACTTGGTCCTAGTCAATTACGGCTATAGTCTTCCATTCTTCCTTATCAAATCGACCTTGCAGATTCTGATGTGCCATGTGATTCTTTTGTGTAACATTTACTAAGCTTTATAATCCCCAACCATAAATTCTTTAACCCATTACTATATTGAGGAGTTTGTCTTAAGTCAAAATATAGAGATGTGAATGTGATCTTGGGTTCATGGACTTTTTTTATATTTTTCGGTGAATTCCATTTTTCGGTTCATGCTTTTAAACCTATGGAGAGTTTGGGTTCAAGGAGGGGTCGTAGAACTTTACCTTCGGAGTGTTATGATCAACTTCTGTTCTAATTATATAAGTCGCTCTATGCAAAACAGCAAATAACAAGTAAAGCGATAAAACATTTCAACAAAGTTACGTTAACCGTTAGGTTCTAAAAATGGGATATCCCACTTATCCATTTTTAACGAGGCCCTAATTTCTCCTTTAAGCGCATGTGAAAGCAAGCCTTGCAAGTCATCTTTTAGTAGAGAGTCACCCTATCGTGTGAAATGAGATTTTCATTTAACTTTGCCAATGGCAGACAACTTCAAGGTGATATTGTATTGTCCATGCACCTTTCCATTTCTTCTTAATGATCTGGATGCGTGCTGGTGTCTGATGAATCTAACTCAACCCACGCCTGATTAAATACCAGCTTATTACACAGCTCCAAATCCGCACAAATAGCTCTGGTTTCTGCTTCCAAGCAAGAACTGGTGCCAGAGAAATCATGGTAAACCAAGATCCCCCCGGGGAGGGGAAAGTTGAGAAGCTCCTTTGAAGCACCAATTCATGTTGAGTTTAACGATATTTTGGGATAGAGTTATCCAATGCACTATCTGTGGTAAGTTTTAAATCTTTTTGTAACTTATCAGCTCTGCTTGTTGGAAAGCGACAGTGGAATGCATCATACCAGTTTTAGCTGAATAAGTGTGTGCGTGGGTGGGTGGGTTTCTAATTTGAAACATGTTAGATAAAGAACTTCCATACCTCCCTGGCTCTGGAGCCAATTATTAGAACGTGGCCAAATAGCCAATCGTTTCTTCCACAAAACAACATTGACTTTAGATGGGAAGCTGAGCTTCATTCTGCATTTTAGGAATTGTTTTCCAAATTAAGAATGAGACTTTTAGTGGGAGAGCAGGAGAGTCTGCTGCCAAACATATTTGTAGATTGTTTGGATGGATGTCTTTAATCATTTGGTGTACATTAAATTAATTTTGTGATTCTACGTTTTTGGTCAGTTCAGATTATGCAATCAAAACAATAATAGTAACTGAAGTCAAAATTTTATTTATCAAGCATTGACACACCTGCCCAAATCAAGTCAGAGGCCACAGCTCCATCACGTACACTAATAAATTAAAACTTGGTAAATAGTATTGTTATACAGTTGGTTGTAGAGGAGACTATATCATACTTGCATGCTGCTTTCGAAAACTTTGAATTGATCCCAATTACATGGACGATGAGGGGATATGAGTATCCAATTACTCAATTGTACGGAGAAAAATAATAGAAAACAACATACATGTATCCACGTGAAGGCACGAGAATCTGGTAGGATTGGTCCAAAGTATCGTGTCACACCTTGAATATTGATTCCAAGGTTCGCCCTCACAAATAGAGGAGGAGGTCCCTTAGCCGAGAGAGATACGCAACCTTGAAAAAGGAGGTTGACAAGTTGGTATCAAATGGCTTTATTTGGGAAGCACACTATCCGAGTAAGGTAGCAAATTCAGTCCTCGTCCGAAAGCCCAAAGGGGAGTAGCAAGTATGCATTGACTTCACGGATTTGATAAAAACATGCTCCCATGACAAGTTCCGCCTACCTAGCATTGACCAGTTGGTAGATGTGATGACATTCTTCATAATAGACCGATATCTATACTGACTACTGTTACAAAGTAATGCTATTTGTACTGAACAATGAAGGGCCACTTTCTTGCGGTTAGGTAATCAAATATTAGCGAACCAAAGTGTGGAAACTATGGAAGTGTATATAGATGATATATTGGTAAAAAACCCAAAGACAAGCGACACAGCCTACCTCGAAAACACATTCAACATTCTTTGACACTATTGAATGAAACGCAGTCCATGGAAATGTTCATTCGGGGTTGCCTCGAGTAAGTTTATGGGATTCTTGGTCAATGATATATTGGGGTATGTTCATTCGGGGTTGAATATATAGGGGGCTTGACGGATTTCGTTATAATCAGAATATAAATATTATTAGATATAATCACTACGAAAAACATGAGGTTTACCGACCAAGAGATTGGTCGCTAAAAGACCAATATCAATAGGTTAAACCAATTACTAACTAGAAAATATTGGTCATCACCAAAAGCTAGCCAACAAAGGTTTTCACCAACTAGAATACAAATTAGTCAGGAAACATAGAGATTTTTACTTACCAAAATTATGTTTTTAAACTTGTGTAGTAATCAAAATTTCAAAACAGATTTAAAGCCCAACTCAAAACTATACTAAACATAGGAATTGACACGTTTGTACACAATGCACCAGCAAGAATTCAAAACATAGTAACAATCTCTAGCAAAACAACAATCTGATTATTTTAAGTTTCTATCTAAGTTACCATCATGGTAACGTCACTTTATCTACCAAAAGATAGTTCAGACGATTCAATTGTTGTTTCTACAATTTAAAATGTCTCTGTCGAATGTTCGACAGAATTTCTTTGAACAAAGTAAGCAGATGGATCAACAGGATCACAGTGTTAATTCGAGCCCACCGAATTCACGATATTTCCTTAAAACGAATTTGCT
>CAIGRB010112009.1:1293-16897 GCA_903798255.1 Fraxinus quadrangulata
CATAATAATAATAATAATAATAATAATAATAATAATAATAATAATAATAATTGTTCTATACCAAAATGAATGGCAATGCAAATGGTGCAAAGAATGATGCATGGTTGGAGGTGGTTTGCATAATTTTTTTGGTGCAAAATGGTGCATTTTGATATTTTTGGGTATCCTCCAGAAACTGTTTATTTGACAACAAAAGGTAACTTCTTAAATGAGGATGTGGCTATTCTATTCTCAATTCAATGAACTAGTTCCCAATTCCAAATAATTTACTAAACAACTCGGAGTTGGCTTTCGATGTATCAATTCCAAAATGTGAGAATGTTAGATTTAGGGACGTTCGTAAGCCCTCCCTTATTATATATTATTTCTTTCATTTAACTACCAAAATTCATGTCATATATGAATATTCACAGATAGACTTGGGGGATAATTGTTATGCCTCATCGTATGAGGGTCTAATCATTGACCACGTAGTAGTCAACTAACAAGCCACGTCAAGCCTTACTCTACATCACTTGTTTGGCCTAACTGAGGCCATTAAACAAGAGGAAGTCAGAGTGACGCCATCGACTCAAGCTAGGCACCATGTAGAGACCAACCCTCTATGGTCGAAGCAAGGTGTTTTCCTAGCTTCTTCTCGTCCAAGATACCTTTCGTACAAGATCTTTCATAATAATTGATTGATGTGGCATCTCTGCAGAAGACGTCTCTCATTCAACTTGTCAGTCTACTTTTATAAATGTCATACTTAAGCTAAGGGAACTTTTGTTGTAGTTGGAAGTCTCTTTCTTCTGTACAACTTAATGCTGTAAGTTAGACTCATGCACATCCGTCTATGTTTTAAGAGCTTTCTAGTTTGGGAAAGATGTATGAACTCCTTATGTTATGAAATAAATAATTTATCTACTACATTTGGTAGGATTCAGCAGGTAACATTTTCTAGTTTACACGTCTATTCTGTGGAGGTACAAGTATCCAATAACTGATTATGTATCCATCCTACCACACAGAAAAATGGATTAGGTAAACACAACTAACACCGTGGTACCTATATCCTTCCATTTAGGTTAGTATACCCTGACGAAAGGGGTTTTCAAAACCTACGTTCAAGGTAAGGATTCCCGTTAGACACTACACACCTATTCTAAACATTTCAAAATAAAAATAAAAATACCCGTGTTTACAAAAGATTACGAGAAAATAGAGAAGGATGTCACAATCCACCATCCCAATTTTACTATATTTGATGGCGAGTTAAATCGTAAGGCAATCAACAAGTTGATGCTATCGGATTTTGAGCCTTGGAAAGAACTCAGACCTCATTGGGTTCGAAATCTATCGGTAAGCAAAGAGAGACCCTACAGTGGCCCACTTTAGGGAATCTCTTAATTCCAGGTACTTAACGGGGAAGATAGCCAATATCACCGTAGAAGACTATACCAAAAGATAGTCATAATGGTAATGACAAGAGCATTGATTCATAAATTATTCTCCTATTTTTTGTATCCTCTCCATTCTGGCTTGAATGTTAAGGTTCGTTTGATTGCAAAATTAGAATTTGGATGTAAAGAAAATGAATTTCAGGGAATTGAATTACATAGAACTTGTTTTACTGGAAATTGTCAATTAATTGTGTTTGATCAATATTGAAATTTTGAATCTTTTGATATTCATTTGACTTTATTTTTCATGGAAATTGTTCATTAGAAGTGATAGAATTTGTTACAATTGGGAATAAATTTTGTTTCCATTGCAAAAAAATTTAAAAAAAAAATTGAAAAGAAAAAAGTTGCCTAGAAAAAACTTTTCTCACCAAAGTGGTGAAAAAATTTTTTCCTCAGAAATCAAGAAAAATGACCAAAAAGGGGGTTGGGTGGAAAATCATTTGCTAAAACACTTTTGCTTATCAAACAAGTAAAAATGTGGAATATGAAAAACCAAATTTAGTTCAATAAAAAAGAAATACTATAAAACAGGGCCTTAATGTATTACCAAGAGACATACTCTCTCCTCTTCTCGTGAGAGTCTCATGGAGTGGATAAGACTGGCGAGGAGGATTCACTTCCTTTAATATTAAAAATAGTTTTCTTTTGTAACATGTTTCCCTGGTTCTGGTTGTGGTACACCTTAGAATTAACATGTTCAATAAAAGTGTGTTTCGTAGAGATTAAAATTGAAAAATTAATCGTTATTGTTGATTTTTATTAAACGAGTGAGACCCAATAACGACTATATTTTTAATTTTAATTGACTTTTAATCTCTACCGAACGAAAGCATGTTTGATTATGGTTAAATTTTACTTTTTTATATTTTTTTCTTACAAAAATAAGTTTATTAAGTAAGTAAAGTAAATTCGCAAATTAAACTTATGAAAATTAGTCTTATCTAAGCCCTGTTTGGTGGAAATTAAAATCACATTTTAAATAAATTTTGATAGAAGTTGATGAAATGTATAATTGAAAAGTTGTGGGTCGAACGAAATGTGTGGTTAAAATTAATGGATAACTTTGTCTTAGATTAAAATCTTGATTTTATTTTTCGCCAAACAAGGGCTTGAGTAAGTTTGCAAATTAAACTTGTTAGCCAAAATTAAATAATAAAAATACGTCTCTTATAGATCTGGATGTCGGGTGCGTTTGAGTATTTAAATACTCAAAATAGGTATTTCGTAAATGAAACCATCTAGATTCACATAACTAGTGGAACTAAACTCAAATTCGAACCATAGGTTCAGATTGAAATTCAGTTGTCTATAACAATTTTTTTAAAATATCATATGCTGATAATACAATTTATATTTTCAATATCTAAGTGGAAATAGAAGAAATAAAATATGTCAACAATAACATCCAAAATCTAGCATAAAATACTAAGAGTATTGCTTGGGTTAGAGAAGTTTGGCAGATCACACACAAAGGAGGGAGGGCACGAAAAATTTGAACAAAATTTAAATCAAGTGGGTCCCGCATCGAGACCCACTTCATGTGAGGGTCGGTAAGAGGTATGTGAATCAACCTTTTGTACATTTGACTTAATCCAAATATCAAATTACATACTCAAATAACAAACCAAAAACTAGATACCGGTCATAAAAAAGTACTAGTTTTTAGATATACTAAAAACAACATAAATTCATTCATCTAAAAATAGCATAACAATGAACATTGTCGAATTTTTTTATTCCATCTTTTTCTTTGCATCCCATAGGGTTAAGGTGAAAAAATCGTAAAAAAATAAAAAATATATAAAAATGACAAATTGGTCCCATGATTCCTATTTAAGAACAAAAAAAAAATATCCGGAATCTATCGATTCTCAATTTTAATTTCTAATTTTTCTCTAAAATCAGAAAAAAATTTGAAGGTTCGATTCTAATTGAAATGTCCACCTTATTGTTATAAATAAGTGAGGACCTTGGTTTTTTTCAAATAAAAAAACACAATAAGTGTGAATTTGCAATAAATTTTCCCTTTAAAAGAGCCAACCAGTTAGTATATATAATATATTATCATGTCATAAAAGAAAAAAAGAAATTGTATATATAATCATATATGCAAGCTCATCAATCATTCATACCAAAGAAAAACCCCTCCACTACCAAATCATCTAGAAAATCAAAAAGCCAAATTCATGGAAGCAAAAGTGAAAAACAAGAACAAGAAGCAAAAAAAGTTGCACCCAAATGATCAAAATTCCAAAATTGCATCTGATTTTGCATTTAAGCCTTGTCCGGAAGTGAAGGGACTCAGATTTGGCGGCCAATTCATTGTAAAATCCTTCACAATTCGGCGCGCATTGCCGTTAGAGCTCCTCCGCCTCCTCTCTCTTCCGCCGCCAACCACCACCACCACCACTCACCACCAGGAAAAAAGAACCAATTGGAAGCCGCCTTTCCCTTCAACCACCTCTTTTCTCCCTACGAACTTTACAATTTTAGCGCATCATGCATGGCATACACTGACATTAGGCCTTGGGACTAAGAAATCGAAAGTACTTATATTCGTTTTTGAATCGGAGAATATGAAAGCGGCGATGGACGGGCTGTGGCCGCCGGAAATACCGCTCGGAGAAGTGAACAAGAAGCTAATTAGAGGCACGATGGGGTGTGAAATGGCCAGATTTAAATTCAGGAAAGGATGCATCACATTCTATGTTTATGCAGTCAGAAGAATTGGGAATTTAGGGTTCTCATGTGCGGATGATCTTAGATCAATTCTTCAATCAGTTGTTGCTCTCAAAGATTTTATCGACCATACTACCATGCTCGCCATGCCCAACCAGAAAAGCATTAATTACTCGGCGCCAGTCGCCATGGCTCATTAGGCATGTTTTCTTTCATCATTTTCTTTTTCTTTCTTAAATTCATGCTGACTGACAATATATCTCCTTTTTCTTTTATTGGGTGGAGGATTTTCAAATTGATTATTTGTGGGTATTTTTCTTTTTCTTCTTTTCTTTTCTTTTCGGACTCGTGTATTTATTACAAATACTTGCAGATTTTGCTGGTGAACTAATTTTTAAGGAATACTAGAATTAGTTACATAAGTCGTTTTCTTGACAAATCTCAGATGATAAATAATATTGTTTAATCAAAATTTAGGAGAAGGGTTGTTATCCAGTAGACCATGCTTCTATCTACTGTCGATGGCCTCTTTTTAGGTCACCCACCAAACAATGGTTTAGAACCTTCTCGACGTGCGACAAACTCGACTCTACTTGACCACACAGTACAGTTAATTGTCCTTATCTCGACTCTACTTGACTACATTGTACAGTTAATAGTCCTTATAGCAGTCGTGTTTAGTTCTATTTAGTTGAACTTTTTCTTAAGCAGAGGTCTCTTGCTATTTTGAGTTAGGAAACAAAAAAGAGGACAACAATACGCATTGAATGAGTAATTAAAATGAAAATATAGTTCCATTACCATAGTTGTTGAATTGCTCTCGTGATTATTTCTATTGACTAGGAGCAAGAACCACATAACACCCATCACCAATTATTTATCCGATTTTTTGAAATTAATTTTAATTATTTAACTCGAATGTAAATTAAATCCAAGTGTATGTGAAAGTTCGTTCATGTTCGATATGTTGAATTGGATAAAGATTGTTGATAAATACGGACCTCCTAACCCAAGTCTCTAATGATTAGACTTCAAACTTATTCGGACTTTGAAATAATACAAATTTGATTCGAGTAATAGTATGAGATGTTGTGAACAGATTTGTTATAGTTATTATGTCCAGTCCAAAATATTGAAATTACATTAGCTTTCTAGTACCAGCCAAAAAGTTATTATTAGTTGTTCAAATAACATAATAAGTGAAAAATATAAGAATTAATATTAAAATAAGTTTCGTCAAAGTGAAACCCAGCAACGGCAAATGGTCAAGTGCACATAGCAGAGTGAACTATTCGAAATTATGTTTTTACTTAATGCAATTTTCGATTCATATTCAATTACTCTCGATATTATTCGATTAGTACTTTTAGTGCTTGTCTGGATTTCGTTATAATAAAGAGAAATAGTGAGTTTCACGAAATGTGTGGATTACAAGATAAGTGATTAATAGTCATGAATGTGTGGTTTGCGGAAATTATAATGAGCCAAACAAGGTCGATGTGTGGTGGGTGTTATGATGTTGATGAATGATGATATGGTGAGGGAAAGGTGCGGTGTGAGAGGTAAAGGCAGAAAAAGGCAATAGGGGTGATCTGTGAAGGGCCATGAATACCACCTCTATTACAGAAAAAAGTGAGGGCAGAAGAATGGCTTTTTTCTTTGGTACCCACCTCACAGCCCAAATGGGTTAATATTGTAAAAGAAGAAGCCCCACTTCATACCACCTTTAATAAATGCACTTGTACTAAGTTGTTGACTAGTATATCCAAACTAATTTATCTTTGCCTTATTATTGCATGCAGAGGTCTAACATAATTGAGTTATGCTACATTTACGCTCTCGTTTATCACTTCGTTTACAAAATATACACATGAAAATTTCACAAAATCTTCCACAACAAATACATTTAATCTGACCCCTACAATTCTTCCATGCTGGCAACTGTACCCCAAGGTGGCAAGAAAATCTGTTTTCGAACATAATTAGTAATACGAAATAACGTGTAACATTTTATTTTTGAGCATCTGCACCATATCATTTTTTATCTATACATCTCGAGAGATTTACGAGTACTGTTCACCTATCTATAATTCATTTTTATCAATTTAAATTATAAATAAATAGAAATAAATGATTAATAAATAAACAATATTTGTAAATCCTCCAAAATATGTGAATAAAAAATGACTCGATCGATTATATTAATTTATAAACATTAGACAAAAAATGTCTTTAGTGTTATGCTCTAGAAATGACAATTGATCAATAAGGGAAACTATCTTGCGGTAAACTTGAGTAATTCAAAAATTATAGAAGATCGTGAAATTTCACTCTCTAGACTTAAGGTTTATTTGACATGACTTTTAAAAGGTCAAAGAAAGTTTTTGAGATTCAAAAGTTACTTTTGAATTATATTGATTAATTTTAAGAAAGTGCTTATTCCAGTTAGAAGAACGTTTATAAAAAAGTTAATCTAATATGACTTCATCTGAAAGCTTTTTTGAAAGAAAAAACTCTTTTAAAAATTAGTTTTCAAATATTAATTAAGATAGCTTCTTCGTAAATTTCTTCTACAAAAATAGAAGTCCTATTAAATGAGATCTAAACTACATTTGAAAGATTTCTCACAAGTGCTATCTATTTATTCGTTATTTATTTATAAATTAATTTGTTTATAACTTCTTCCAAAACAGAGATTGTCCCGATATATTACACATAGAGTTGGATATGACCCCATTTTTTTTGGTTCTAAAGATAATTGAATCGAACCAGAATTTTTGGATATTAAGTAAGTGGAAGCATTGGGTCCAAAGTTGATTATGGAACATGTTCGGTTCGGTTACTATGTTCTGTACCATAATTGTTTTTTTTTTTAATATTTACAACAACATTACATTAATTCAACCAATGACATGTTCAGTTTTAACTCTTACAAAATAACGTAGTCTAATTTAAAATTATACAAACAACAAATTGTCTAATAAGATTCATTCACCAATATATACAAATTACCAAAAACTAAATAATAAAATATTGATGATTTCATCTCCCGATTTGCTTCAAGCCCTTAAATCTAGAAAAAATAATAATCATATTTGGCTTTAGGCTAAATTAATTAGTTGGCGAATGAAACAAGAAAATGATATTTGTGGATTGAATTAATTAATTGGCAAATCTATTTAAAAAAAATTAAAGTAATTTGCTTGTTTAATAAAAATAAATAAAAGAATTAAGGAGATTCGATTCTCGATTCTAATTCGAGAATCGAATCAAACTCGTCGATTCTAGATTTAAATATTAAATTTGATATTTAATTTAAGAAGAATCATTCAGTTTAATTCAATTCGGATAGAGAGTTTTGCCCAACTCTAATTACACAATCAAATAAAATATAGAGGAAATTGTACTAAAAACAAACTTCACCTCAACTGGCATATTATCCACGAATAAAAGTGTATTATCTTGCAAATACCCAAAAAGCAACTTCCATAATTGAAGTACAATTTGGCCAATGACAACCTCATGAAATATACTATGGAAGAACGAATTGCTAAATGACAAGTGTGGAGATAAGGAAAACTCTCAACTTTGTCACATCAAGATGTGTCAAATTAATTTCAAAATGGCACAAAACTTGTAACATTACAATTCCAACATATAATTTTTTTACCATATCTATATCTTTAATCTTAGTACTATTACTAATGAATTGTTCGTGTCAACAATCTCAGGTCTGGGCACGATTTGATTTGGGTTGATTTTGACTCCAATCCAAAACTAAAATCAAAATAGTTGGTTTGGATGAATTTCAATCCAAACAAACCACCACTGTAACTCTTAAATCGAACGACCCAAACCACATCGATTTGTTTGGTTTGGTTCGGTTAGTCAGTTTAGATTTTTAGTTCAAATTGAATTTTTTTTAAAAAAACATAAATTGTTTAGGTTTTACGTCCACTTAGATTACATGAAATAAAATAATTAAATAATTTTATATTATAAGAACTATTGACCAACGAATAAAATCAGATTAATAAAGGCAAATCAATAAAAAACTTAAGAATTTTGTTTTTTTATGCATTATGTAGCATGATTGCTTGAGTATGGAAAAAAATGTTAAGTATAACATAATGGGCTTGTGAAAGGAAATTCTCAGTCTATTACTTACTGGCAGCATCTTAGATGAGAGGAAATCGAGATATACTTATGAGATTATAAGTTATCTTTATCTTTATCTTTTTATTTTTATTTTTCTTAAAATATATATATAAATATGTAGGTGGGTTGGGTCGATTCGATTAACCAGCGGTTTGATGTTTCAAACCATGGCTAAACCAACCCACCGTGGTTTTGTTTTTTTTTTAAAAATCAAACGAAACCAATTATTTGTGTCAAACTGATCCGAACCGACCGAGTTGGTTCAATTTGATTGATTTTGTTGGTTTTTCGATTTTTCTCCATGCCTACCCATAATTGACATTTATATTATTTATTTAAAAATTTCTAAGGATGGTAGAGATGTAAAAGTGAGCCTGACCATTCAAACCCAAAATAATTTGGCCTTATTTGTTTAGCCCCTATTATTTGAGATTATAATTTTTGTTATAATATTTTTTTTAAAGAATTTGTGATTAAAAATGTAGAAATTTTTTTGAATTTACGTGTAATATTATTTTATTAAAGAATGTGTAATTGATAAAAAGAGAGAGAAAAGTGAATTTTAATTTTAATGAGGGTCATGGGCTTAGTCTTGACTCTAAAGATAAACGGTCTTAGCTTGAGTTTGGCTCTCTTGGTCCGTCACATGCTTTATTTTCTTTAATTTACTTCAAACAAACAAAAAAAAAAAAAAATCCCATGTTCAGAATAAAATAAAATTTCAAGTTCACAACAAACATATTCCATAAATTCAATTCCATTTAATCTTGCATTTTTCCACATTGTGCACCACATACGAAAAGAGATATTCACGGCCAGTTTGACATTATTTTGTTTTTTAATTTCTACAGAAGAGTTTTTGAAAAAAGTTATCTTAATTTTTGTTTGGAAATTAACTTTTAAAGAAGTTTTCTATTCCAAAACTTTTAGAAAAAATTACATTAGATCGGCTTCCTTTAAAAATTCTTTTAACTAGATAAAACACTTTCACAAAATTAGTCAAACAAATTCAAAAGTAACTTTTGAATTTCAAAAACACCCTTTAACTTTTCAAAAGTCATACCAAACAAGTCTCAATATATCAAATTAACTATAAGAGGTAAACTCTCTAATCATGCTATTACATAGTTTAGTGTCTAGGTCATTGTGGAAAAACAATACATTAATTTTATTTTGGGAAATTTGGCCAGTTAGCCGGTTGGACAAATAGTCTTTGACTCATATTTAAAAAATCAAAATCAAAATGTAATAAAATGGTAAAATGACAAAATTTCCTTTCAACTATTAATTCAAAAATACCATTTTGTCCCTCATTTCACCCGCTATAAAACCCTATTCTCCATTTTTTGAAATGAACAGCTTCCTTCTTTCCCTTTCATCGCCTTTAAATTCACTGTAAACGCAGTAAAATTGACTGCATTCCATCAAGTTCAATTGATTGGGAAGCATCAATTGTTTATAGGTATAGTTTCAGAAACTTGAATAAGTTTATCTTATCTTCTTCTTCGTTTTTCACATTATTTTGAGAAATTAACACTGAAATGTGTATGTATGGCAGGGAATATTGATTAATGGTCAGTTTTCAGGGCCGCAGAATGAGACTGTCACTAATGAAAATTTAATTGTCAGTGTCTTCAATAGCTTGGAAGAACATTTTCTACTCTCTTGATGAGTCACTCTTCTTAATGTTTGCGTTAAATTTTTGTGGTTTAAAAGTGAAATTTCTTGAAATTGTGTATTATTGATTATCTGGCTAGATTTCAGTCTGTATGAATGTGCTTGTTTGTGGCTAACGTGGAAATTCATCGCAGAAGTATGGTGTCTACTACATAAAGTATTTAGGTGCAATCATTTTGATATTGAATAACAAGCCCATTCAAAAGAATTTTGGAATAATTATTCAAAAATAGAAATTTATAGTGCTTTTATAACTCAATTTGATTAAGCTTCATTATATTTTGCTAGAATTTAACTTGCAATTAAAATGCATATTACTGATCTTGATGTTGCTATTTAGTAATCTTGATTGAAGTGGCCTTCGAATGGCCAACTGCTGTTATTAGAACGGTATAAATATCGTTATATTTGTAAATGAAAGTTCATGAGAATAACACTTGTGCAGTTACTGAGTTATGAAAAGAACTACGAGAACAGCACAAGTGCCGCTATTGTGTAGAAAACGACACTTGTCCCATTACTGATATGAGAACGTCTATTAGAACCGTATAATTGTCGTTATGTTCATAAACCAGTCCATGAAAATGACACTTGTGTCGTTATTGTATATAAAACGACACATGTGCCGTTTTGCCTATAAACACGAGTATAAGCAGCGACGACCCGTCCGAACCCCAATAATCGATAAGTTGAATATTTTTGGGAGTTTCTTGATACATGATCTTTGGTTGCTTTCTCTTGATATATTGTGATGTCCTCTAGATTTTTGTTTTTATTTAACAATGCTCTTTCATCTTTATATATGGAGAATGTTCATATGCCGTCCATTGTTGTTTTTGTCAAAATTTGGTAAATGATTGTTTTGAGAAATAAGATTCTCAACTCAATTATTGTTTTGCATTTTTCATTAGGAAAAAATGGATGCTGAAGACATAGTGAATGTGAAGATAAGTAATAGGTGTAGAATGAAATTGATTGATGCAGTTTTCTATAGCTTGGATGATAAGTATCAAGACTTATTCACAAACTCCTGCTTTAGACATTTGTTAAGCTTGAGAGAGATAAAGCTTACATCACAATTGGTCCACCCGTTAATTATGAGGTTGATAAGTACCTCAAAAGAAAATGAAGTATGGATTAAAATTGGAGACAAGCTTGCAAGATTTTGATTGCAAGAGTTCACATTGGTGACTGGGTTTAAAGTTGGGGATATGGAAGATGAGGATCTGACGCTGGGGTAGAATTGTAGACTCATGAAAGATCGTTTCAAGCGTAGCAATGGCAAAATAAAGTGAGGTTTATTGTTAGATATTTTCAAACGTTGCAACAATAAGAGTGATTAATATAAGTTGGGTCTCCTCGTTATATTGGTGTATGTACTTTTAGCAGAGGAGAATACATATATTAATTGTTGACATATAGTTGATTTCATTCTTAATGTTTTGATCATAACCAACAAGATTAATGGTATTTCTAACAATTGATTTTGAGTGATGATAGTTCAATGATAAAATCAATCAAGTATTGTCAAAATCAACACATCATAAATTGGACTCGAAATGAAGATCAAAGTGAAAGTTAAGCATTTAAAACGAGAGCTAAAAAGATCAAAATCGAGACTATCAAATCGGGCTCATGAAGAAGAACAAGATAAAGAGTTTAAGAGTCAAACATGAAAGAAATTTCGAAACAAGATCAAAGACTAGACTTTCGAAACAATATCGGACTAGTCATCATGTTTGACAGAAAATTTGACATTTTTCACTTCTATAAATAACAACTCACTTATCATTTATTACAACACCTGAGAGCATCCAAATGAGATGATTTTGAGTAAAATTATATTGATTTCTCAACTTATTTATTATTATCAAATCATTTAATTTTGAATCAAATTAACTTTTGAAAATCTATTCATCAAAGTTTTTCATTTCAAAAATATTCTTTGAACTTACAATTTTACATTCATTTAAATTTATTTTTTCATAACAAAAACTTTGATTGTTGGATCAAAATTCTTGAATCATTTCTCTTATCAAAGTTTTTTATTTCTCTTTGTACTTAATTTATCTATATCACTTTTAACAGAAATATATTTTTGAATAAGATATTTGTACTTACATTGCATAAACTTTTTTTCTAACTCTTCATATTGAAACTTTTGATTGAATCAAACTTGTAAACATCATATTCATCAAAGTCTCTAATTTCTCTCTTAGTACTTAATTTATCACAAATTATTCATTGAAAAAGAGAGATATTTTTGAAAAAGATTTTTACACTTACATTGCATAAACTTTTCTTCTTCTTCATATTGAAACTTTGATTAATCGAACTAAACTTGTAAAATCATTATATTCATCAAAATTTCTCATTTATCTCTTAGTACTTAATTTATTACAATCATCCATTAAAAGTGAGATATTTCTTGAGAAGGTTTTTGAACCTAAATTGTATTTATTTCTTCATCTTCTCATTGAAACACTTTGATTGGTTGAATCTAATTTTTGACTATTATATCCATCAAAGTTTTTCATCTAACACTTAAGCTATCATTTATTACTATTCATTGAATTGTTAGCATCTCTTAGTACTTAATTTGTTTGTATTATTTATCAAGAGATGAATTTCATTGTAAAATCACTTTAATAAAGTGCGGATCATGTTGAAGTCCTTTAAAGATCAACATTGTATAAGGATCGGTGCTCCTTTTTGTAAGTCACCATGTGAGTTATATTAAGGTCCCATAAAACTCAATAGTGTGGGTCGTGTTGAGGTCGTGTTCCTTATTTGTAAGTCATCGAAAGCATGATAAATATTTGGATTGCACAATAAGTCAATCAATATCGTGAAAAGATATTGCTCGTGCCGGAGAGTTTGGTAACGAAGGGCGTAGACTATTACTTTGGATCGAACTCCACAATTGTATCGTTTGCATCCTCTCTCCTTTTACTTATTGCTTTTATATTCGTACTTACTATTTGAATTAATCTATTTAGTCTTTATTTGGTTGAATTTAGATTAATTTTTCGAAAAAGTTTTAAAAACCAATTTATCCCTCATCTTGATTAGTTATTCTTGAGTTATCAATTGGTATCAGAGCAAGGTGCTTAATTTTAAAAAATTCACAATTTTGAGTAATGACTAACCACATTTTTAGAAATCTTGAGGGGCATTCTACAAATCGTCCTCTTTTATTTAATAGTACTCATTATAACTATTGGAAGATTAGGATGACGATATTTATTCAATCAATAGATTATAATATTTGGGAAGTTATTGAATTTGATCCATATGTGCCTTAAAAAGTTATTAAAGAGGATGATAAATTTGATCAAATAATTTCTAAATTTAGAGAGGAATATAACGAAGAGCATAAAAGAAATTTTTTTTTAAATGTTAGAGCTAAAAATCTACTATATTTTACTTTATATATAAATGAATTTAATCGTATTAGTACATGTGATTTCGCTTATGATATTTGACATGTTTTAGAAATTATTCATGTTGGAACTAGCAAAGTGAAAGAAACTAAGATAAATCTCCTAGTTAAAGATTTTGAAAATTTCTTCATGAAAGATAATGAACATATTGTTAACATGATTACTCGCTTTACCAATATTGTTAATAGCCTCAAAGGTTCTGATCGTAAATTTACTAATGGTGAGCTTGTAAGTAAAATGATTAGGTCAATCTTGGAAGAATGGAGCTCATTGAGAATGTTGATAGAAAATACCAAAGATATTAACACATATCCATTGGAAGGGCTGTATGGAACATTGATGACATATGAGCTAAATCGCACCGAGATAGGAGAAAACAATGAAAAGTAAAGAAGAAGAAATGTGCCAAATTGCTTTTAAATTCGTAGTTGATGAAGGTACTTTAAGCGAAAATATGAATAATGAAGAACTTGATGATCTAGTTCTTCTTGTTAAGAAATGAAAATGTTTTCGCAAAAATCATCGATTTCAAAAGAAAGAAGAAAATGGCGAAAAGAAGAATATATTCATAAAAAAAAAAGTCATTCAATCAACATTGGATGAGAGTGATGATGATCATGAAGAAGATGGAAGTCAAGAGGAAATTGTTAACATGTGATTCATGGCTATTGATGTTGAGATAAATTCAAATGAAAATTGTTCATATGATGATTTATCTACCTCTTATGATAAAATTCTTGAAGATTTTGAAAAATTTGCTTTAAATCATTCAATCCTCAAAAAGAAAAATCTTTTATTGGAAATTGAGATAAATGAACTTTTAAAAATTCAAATTGATTTTGAAAAACGAAAAGTTGGTTATAATTCTTTAATTAAGGAGAAGTCTTCTTTATAAGAAATAATTTTAGATTTGACTCAAATTATTTACAAATTTATTCAAGGCAAGAAAATTTTTGATATAATGTTTGGTGAGCAAAAATATGTTTTTGATAAATGAAGAATTGAATATAAACCATTTTTTAAACAAAAGTCTCTTAAAAATTTCTTTGTTAAAACTTCAATTTCTTCTATTTTAAATGTCACATGTAATTTTTGCAATAAAAATGGATATGTAGCTTTTATTGTTCTATCAAAAAGAATTTATATTTTGAAGACAATTATAAGTGGATTCAAAAAATCCTCTAATACGAACTATCGAGGACCCAATGATGTATGAGTACAAAAAATTAAAAAAATTGAATTATGTTTGTAGGTACCAAGGAATATAGAGAGCAAATGGAATTTGGATAATGGATATGCTCTAAGAACATGACCAGAAATTAAACTTTATTGTCAAGTTTCAAAATAAAGAATGGTGGTTATGATACTTTTGAAGATAATGTGAAAGGAAAAATCATTGGCATGGAAATTATTGGTAATCATTCATCTTCCTTTATTGAAAATATCTTCTTAGTAGATAACCTTAGATGTAATCTACATAATTTTAATCAATTGTCTGATGAATGTTATCATATCAAGTTTGATTCTTCTAAGTGTATTATTGATGATACTACATCAAAATAGGTGATGTTTATAGGAAACCAAAGTAAGAATGTTTATGTCATAAATACTAAATTTGAATGCGGAGAAAAATATTTGTCAAGTTTAAAATATGATATTTGTTTATAAGATAGAAGATTAAATTATGTTAGCATGGACCTACCTTCAAAATTTTCAAAAATTGTTTTATTAAAGGTTCATCAAGTTTCGAAATTTAAGAAAGACAAAATTTGTGATGCATGGAAAACAAGTAAAGAGTTCCTTCAATTAAAGCAACATTCTTCAACTACAAAATCTTTTGACTTCTCCACGTGAATATTTTTGGATAATCTAGTATCACAAGCTTAAATGTTAAACATTATGCTTTCGTCATTTTTGATGACTTTTCTAGATTATTTGAGTCCCATTTTTTTGAACATAAAAGATGAAGTATTGAATGCGTTCAAACATTCTTGTAAAAAGGTTCACAATAAAAGGGATACACTACTACTACTACCATTAGGAGTGATCACAGTGGAGAATTTGATAATATTACTTTTAATGATTTGCGCAAAACTTGTGGTTGTGAACATAAATTTTCAGCTCCTAGAACTTTTCAACAAGATGGTGTAGTAAAAAGAAGAATCGCACATTGCAAAAAAAGGCTCGAACTATAGTAAATGA
>CAIGRB010112034.1:0-18763 GCA_903798255.1 Fraxinus quadrangulata
TGTATAGTTTTCATAAATCCATTTACATTCTTCTTGATCTCCTCCACCGCGATCACCACCGCCTCATCTTCTCTCATTGCAAAATCCGCATTCGCCAACAATGCATCAATCTCGATTTGAAACCTGTCTACCAATACCCGAATACCATCCAAATCTTTAATCATAATGTAATTCCCAATCTGCATTGAAAGGAGTATTTCCCTTTGCCTCATCAACTCATTCTGGTACTTCTTCCAAATCGAGTTAAGCCATTTCCCCATCGACCCCAAAGGCACCGAGGCAGCTGCACACAATGCGGTTAACACCGGAGGTGCACTGACTGCAGCCGCCACCACAGAGCATATCAAAACCGAGGCGAAAACCACCACGAATATCACATTCGACACCTTCCTCCATGCCTTCAATTTACCGAATTTCTTATCCAGCTTTCGCTTCCTCGCTTGCAATTTCTCCAACATCAAGATTTGCTGCTTGTACACCAAATTAAACAAGTTAAAAAATTCATCGTTAAAGGGCTCATCCGTCCCTCTAAAATTCCTCAGTTCCTCTAAAGTTTTTGAATACTTTTTGACAGATCCATTTTCCGAACCCCCAAAATGTTCTTCCTCGAATTTCCTGAGGGCGACATTGATTATGGATTGAATATGAGAAGCGCGTTTGAGGCAGGACTCAAGGGCAGTGCAAAAATCTAGGGTTTGGAGGCTATTTTCGAAATAATCATCTACGAGATCGGCTAATTCTTTGTTTTTCCAAATATCCATTTTGTTTTGGACAATGATTTGGACAACTCCTCGATTCATTTCTAGAAGACATTCAGTTACATCCCGGAGGGAATCGAGGGAGATGCTTTGAACATCGAGGCTTACAGCTATGGAGTTGATGGCTCGGCTCGTCCGAGCTTGGAGGCTCGAATCGAAATTCCGAAGATTGTCTCGTGAGTTCACTGAGTAGGAAGTGGTTCGACGTAGCGACGGCGCCACGGTGTTGCGGCTGCTTTGCCTGATTATTTTACTAAGTTTACAGCCCATTTTATCGATAATTCAACGAATTTCTGGATTAACTAAGATTCAACTGTGAATGAGCTTTGAATTTGGATGAGAATATATGAATTTATGATTCTCAGTGTATGACGTATCCAAGAAGTTTCAGTGTCGAGACTACAGAAAAGAAAAGGACGACGAGAAATGTAGAATGGAAATCACGCGCGAGTGCCTACCTGTGTGTCAGTGTGTGTGTGTGTGCCCTCCTCCATGTTTGAGTATTTGACATTCATGTCTGAAACGAATAATACATTAAAAAAAAAAAAAAGAAGAGAGAGAGAGAGAGAGAGAAAAAGAAAAGTAGAATTTTTATTTATTTTTGAACTTTGCTTCTGGGCCAGGCTCAAAGCCAGGCCCAAAAACGGGGGGCCGACCCCGCCCCCCTCCCTCCACCCATAGTAAGTAGTAACCGCGCATCCTACTTGTGATTGTTTTATTATGGATTGTGCTATGTGTACATTGTTCATTATGGACACGGTTATGTGTACCATAATGTACACATAGCATTTTCCTTTTATTGATACGAAAATTCATTTGAATTTTTCCCTTTTTCAATTATCAAAATCATGACACATATCATGTCATATATGGAGACTATTGTAATCACTTATTATGAATATCATTATTATATTTGAAAATGATCAGTAACTGAGTTGTATTTGTGAATATCGTATAATGTGTGGATAAAAAATAATTTGATAGATTATAAAACAGATTGGAGTATCTCCAAAAAGACTATTTATTTATAAAGAGTATCTTATACATTATAGAGAGCAACTATAAATTTAAAGAGTCAAATTTATGCACTTCAACAATTCTCTGTATTCTGACTCTTTATTTTGTTTTTTTCAAGAAATATTTATTGATTTCTAATTATATTTTATTTAACATAATTTTTTATATGCCAATGACAATGAATTTAAATGTATTTTGAATAGATTAAAAAGTAGAGTATTAAAATATGTGATTTATCAAATGATATCATTGTACGTTGGGAATAAAGAGTTAGTTTGAATCACTAAATTAAGAGAGCAAATTTCACTCTCTATTTTAAAAAGTTAAAATAAAATTGAACATCAGCTCTTTAAAATAAAGGAAATTTTATATTTTGAGAGTCACTTAAAAATACTTTTATAAATAAGTGCCAAACAATGAATGCATCGAAGTACATCAATCATTACGAAAACATCTTCTTTCTCCTTTGGAATCATTGAAAAATGTATAGTTGAAAATGAGTAGAAAAATAAGAATGAAAAAAATAATGTGGATCAAACATGGGCTTAGTGAGTCTTCGGTTGAGGGTTTTTGGAGGTATTTGATTAGCAATTTGATTTTGGTCCATTATAGTAGCTGCTTGTCGATTATAGTTAGGGTTTGAGTCTTTGTAATTGTTTCTTGTACAGAAAGATACAATATTTTGATTCTGAGCCCTATGATTTTATATACAACTTGATGTTGTGAAATCTTGGTTTATTCTTGGTGAATCTACTTTCTGCTTCCGTTGTGTTTGAGCTCTACACTATGGTTCAATTATTAATTACAAAGTCTCGGTTTGGAAAATCTACTTATGATTTATAAAGACGAATAGTAAGAAAATAATAGTGAATCTTGTTAAAATTTAGGGTTTCATTTTAAAAGATCAACTTTATTAAGAAGAGTAATACAAATCATAATAAATTGGTATGTATTTTTATCTTTATTTGATGTGATTTTTTTCCCTTAATATGTCCAGCAAGATGGTGGCTCGTTTGAGCAGACCAATTTTAAAATTCACGTGCTCAATTTTTTTTAATCTTAATCGAATCGAATCGCACGTTGGAGCTTAACAGACTTTGATACCATGTTAAGATTTTGAGATTACATTTTAAAATGTCAATTTTATTAAGAAGAGTAGCTGAAACCTTTATAAATTGGACTGTATTTCCATCTTTATTTAATGTGAGATTTTATCCCTCTATAAATCTCAAGAAATGTGTGTGGATGATAATAAGTAGTTGTTATAAATATAAGATTGAAATTAATATTTGACTTAAAGTTTTATCATTTTTTTATTAAACAAAATAGGGGCTAAGTTTTGCAATAGGATGAAAACTCCCTCCAAATTTATGTCAGGTTAATTCTTTTCGTTTTCATCATTCTCGACTTTATTTTTTCTTTTTCTAAAGTAATTGTTGAGCTAATATGTTAAACATAATTTCTACAGTCTCTCCATCAACTTGTTTTTGTGGAAAAAAAAATCCTATCTATCTCCATACGCGGCAAAAGTATTTTTAGAATCCATGTTTGCATGAGAAATGCTTTGAGCGCTATCCTTCCCTTAAGGTCCGTTTGATTGCAAATGTAAAAAATGGATGAAAAGAAAATGTTTTACAAGGAATTGAATTGTATAGAAATTATTTTACTGGGAATTGTAATTAATTGTGTTTAATTGGTATAATTTTCCACCTGAAAAATGTTGAAAGTTTGGTTCCGGTTGGTTTCGTATTTTATGGAAATTGTCCATAAAGTGATAATTTTTTCTACCATTAAGTCTAGAATTTGTTTCAATTGCCAACAAAATTTTTTTTAATAATGGATAGAAAGAAAATGTCATACTGAATCTCATTCGTTTAGCTGGAAAATGTGGAAAGGTAGAAAAAAAATTTCAAGGAAAATTTTACTATCAAACAGGTGCAAAAATTGTTTTTTCCATTTTCCATGAAAATCATGGCTATCAAACGGGGCCTTATTGGTTGTGAAACTTTCAATTGAATATACATCTGTTGTGTATCTTTAGGTTCTTTACATACACGAGTATATTTATACCAACTTCGTTGCAGTGACATTAAGTTAGACAATTTTTTTACCATGTGAGATGACTCACTTTTTTATCCTTGATTTCAAGAATATTTGGTGTGTTTGATTGCATTTATTTTTCATGAAAAATGTGAGCTCTTCAAACAAATTCTTACTTTTGAGTATTTGACAGTTTAAAAATTAAAATAAACTAACTTACATTAAACACGACTTAAAAATATAAAGAATAATAAGCTAGAAAACAAAAAAGTAAAACTTATACCATTATGTATAGTATAATTATAGAAAAGTAAGCCAAATTGTCGTTGTAGTATAGTGGTGAGTATTCCCGCCTGTCACGCGGGTGACCCGGGTTCGATCCCCGGCAACGGCGAAATTTTACTTTTGGAACCTTCATTTTTCACCCAATAAGATACTACAACAATCCAAGCCCGCTAAAAAAATGAGAAGCAGCCCAAAGAACCTGGCCCAGTATTTTCATTGACTCCGGTCAAATAAATGAATTTTCCGACATTTTGCTTTAACGGTTCTAAGACATTATAAACAAAAAATATAAAGAAAAAAAAAAAAAAATCGAAGTTTTCTAAACATATCCACTATATTTACACAATTGAGTTCTTTTGGGGCTAAATATATTCACAATACATTCTTTAATAACATCACTACATTTTAATTGCACTAAAGGTCCACAATTTTAATCATTAATATATTTATGTCCTCAAAATGTTTTTTTCCCATTGCATTTTTATTTTGAAATTAACACGACTTGTCCTTGATAACAATTTCAGTCCAAAAATTTCGTTAAGATGGAACAAAAAACTTATTTGTCATCATATTTTAAATAATACTAAAAAGAAACAATACAAAATCGTGATTAAGGATAATATTTGCCAGTTAATGAAATGTTAAATATAAGAATGTGATGAATAAAAAGTTAATGATATAAATGCGATGCTAAATAAATTTTAAAGAGTAAAATGTGTTAACTTTTGCAAAGTCGCAAGGAGTTTTTGAACTTGTTTGATTAATTTTATAAAAAAAATTTATTTAATTAGAAGAGTTTTTAGAGAAAATCGATTCAATGTATATTCCTCTAAATGCACTTTCAGAATAGAAAACTCTTTCAAAAGCTAGAGTTTTCAAACAAAAATAAAGATAGTTTTCTCCAAAATGTTTTCTATAAAATATAAAAGTCATGTCAAACGGACCTTAAATAAATAAAGGGTAAAAAGATTTTCATCCTAATTGATGCTATTTGTGTAAAATGTAAATTCGTTTCTGAACGTATCGTCAAACGATGTCGTATACACCTTCGTCCTTTTCTTGTGTAAAAAGATTTTGGGTTCTCTTATTTATTACTCTTTTTCTCCTCCCTATCAATTCATTCACATTCTCACAGAGGCAAGAAAAAAATCTAATTAACAAATGGAATCGCCGAAGACAATTCCACACGAAATCGGAGGACTGAGAAATGATCCACTCCGAAATGGACTCCATGGCGTCAAGAGTGATATTGTTGGATCTCACCCCCTCGAATCTTCCTACCACTCGGTAATTTATTTATTCATTCATTCTTTCGATTTATTTATCTATTGTGAATTTTTTTGGTGTATAATATGGTGTGCTTTATTAGGCCAAAGAGAGGCAAGAGGATATGAAGAAGAAGATCTTAGCGAATACCTACGGGGCGGCTTTTCCGTTGAAGATGGAGCTCGACCGTCAAATTATTTCCAAGTTTGTGTTTCCTTAGCTCTTAAAATTGTGGTTTTATATTGTTTTTATTGTATTTATTGTAATATTTTTCGAATATTGATGTATTGAACTGGAAGTTAGGGTTTAAGCTTCAATTTTAGGGTTTCTTTTGGATGTTTTGTTTTTGTTTTCATATTTTCTGCAAAAGTGCTGATGTGAGGCTTTGTTACAATGCTACTGCAAAATGCTTGTCCCTCAGTTACAGAAATGGTTTTTCTGTTTCCGCTTTTTCAGTCACCCACATGATTTTTCAGAGATATCTTTCACATTGTGTTAAGAGTTTTTAATTACAATAACATTCTAAATAGAAGTATTCAATTTGAATTTTAATGTTATGTAAATAATTGTCCTCACGTATGCAAGTAATAGGAATCCCTTCAAATAGTAATTTGAATGACCTAAGAAAGTGAAGTTTTAAGATTTGTTAGCATTTCCCTTTCACTTGGGGAGAGAGGATTTTGTGTGTGAGTTGGGGAAGGGGGCTGCATTGGCCATCTTTTTATTTTATGAATCGCAGTCAAAAGGTTTGTACTAAATCAATGGTATGAAAATTTGAATCTGTAAAATTTAATATCTAGAACGAAGAATAATTCTTAACAATGGACATTGCTTTTGTTAGTAGGATTATCATTTCTGAGCAATCAGCATATTATTTTCTCATATTTTGATAATCTTGACTGAACCTGATATGAAGCTTCACAGAAGCGCTGATATGGTGTGTGTGTGTGTGCGCGCGCGTGCGTGTGTACATTGCTACTGCAGTACTGTAGATTAATTACTGAATGAATTCGTGCTTAAATTTTAATGCTAATTTGCTGAAGTTTCTCATTTGAGGTTAAGTACGTTTTATTGACCCTCCTGAAGATTATTTTCGGTTCACAGATTTTGAAAGTTTGAGCACAAAGAGTGGGCATAAATTATTCTTCTTTCTTTGTTATTGTGAGGCATGATAACAATGTCTTTGTTGGTAATTATGTGCTTCAAGAAGCTATATTTTAGATTGACTGTGAAATAAGGTCTGCAACTTGCAATAAGCTTTTCCGTATGAAATTTACATTTTATTGAAGCCATCCTTTAGCTAGTTCTTCTTGTGTCCTGTCAAATTATCTTGTTCTTATTTGTACGACTTGGAGAGGAATCGTGTACTTGTATCATAGTTTATATTGACAAATATGATCCTATTAGTGCTCTACTATTATTTAGGATTTTATTTTGTTAATGTGCTCCAGTATTTTTGAAAATGAAAATGAAAATGAAAATGAAAATCATGGTGCTGATCTGAGGTTATCGCTAACTGATATTTTTGAGTTTTCTGAAATTAATACAAATGCAGTAGTCATTGACCTAAGGCAACACTTTTTTTTGAAAGCTCTCCTACAGCAGGCTGTGGAATATGAAGATTGAGGATGGATATTTGGAATTTCCATGTCCGAATAGTGTGGAAAAGCATCTAGCTAAAAGGATATGAATATGACTATGCCCTCGTTTGACCCTCATTTATTTCAAAATACATTTTTCTCTCTCTTATTTCAACCACACATCATTCAATAAAATAATATTACACGCAACCCAAATACTTTTTCTTCATTTTTAACCACACATTCCCCATTAATCTACTATTCTAAAATACATTATACACTAAAAATGGGGCTCAAACAGGCCATATATAAGCATATCATGGATGAAGGGCTTGGTTCATGAGGAGGAGAACGAAGAATAAGGAGCTGTTGTGGGACTTATGAATAGCACTGGAACACAGTAGCTTTTGGGAAATTGGGGATGATTACTGAAGATGTTATGTTGTAGGAAAGTAATGAGCTTTAGAAGTATGTAATTTGCAATGAGAAGAAGAATATAAGTACTGGAATTGTGAAAAAAGGTAAATAGAACGAGTTTTGGTGAGGCAGAAAAAAATCAGAACCTTCACAAGTACTGTACAAAGATGTCATCCAATCATATATTCTCATAATAATCAATCCTATTATGATAACTAGATTAGCTCGATATTGTTGACCTGTAGGGCTCCTTTTCTAAGATTCAAGACGTTCCTAACACAAATGTAACTCCGAATTGACCTAAACAAACTTAGTCCTTGTTTGGTTTAGATTAAAATTAGAATTTTAGTAGATTTCAATAAAAGTTGATTGAATGTGTTGTTGAAAAGTTGTGGGCCCATAAAAATATGTTGTTAAAATTAATTATTAACTTTGGAATTAGATTTTAATCAGATTTTTTAGCAGTACCAAACTGGGGCTTAATAAAAAATTCTTGACCTACTGTACCTATTTAGTACTGTAATTGATAAACTTGCCAGATTTTATCAACTGATAAATGTAGTAAGATATACCTAATGGTAATATTCAGCTGAACATTGCCTAAAGCGTAACTTTGATTCAAGCGTTACCATGGTCACCTTCTCTGTGAAGAAAGCTCTTTGTAGTTGATGCCTAACACCTTTGTTTCCAAGTTCTAACCTCTGATTTAACCAGATAATATCTTCGGCTTCAGTCGTGCTTCTTTGTATCTAAAAGATAATTTATTTTTACTAGTTTCAAATGATAGGCTCCATCCTTTTCTTGCATCCAACTCAGAATTTGAATTTGTTTCAGTTATTTCTTGGTTGTCCCTGGCTTGGAATGTAGGCTATGCCTTCTTGCGTTCCTATTTTGAGTAACCTAAATTGCTAAGATTTATTTTTTGTGGTGGTTGTAAATTTGGTGTGGCTCTTTTGGAGAACTATGCAATATTATCATACATCTCATTAACTAGTAGTATATAGATAATGAAGCTTTCTGGTGCTTAAATAATCTCTGCAATTTCTAGGAACAAGTCTGTTAAATTTTCATCTTTCATTTTTGAAATTCTGTAGATTTCAAAGGCCTCCTGGAGCTATACCATCTTCATTTTTGGGGTTGGAAGCCATGACTGGAACTCTGGAAGATTTTGGTTTCCAGGACTACCTCAACGGTAACAAAATACTAATGAATTGCAGATCTCTTCTGTTCAAAATTTGTTTACTATTTCTATGTTTTGTTTTTCTACATGTTAAATAATTTATGGTATATAAGGAATCAAGTTAGATGTCTTGGCACATGGGGATAGCGAGTATATAATGTTGGGTTAATATAATGTAGATTTAAGAAATTGAAATGAAAGTTTCATGGAACAAATTCTTTTCCCATGTTTCCCTCCATTATTTTACTTCGAGCTTTAATTAGAATGACAAACATTTATGCGTTAAGGTGTGTGTGTTAACTGAAACTGTAAGAAAAAAAGTTGGTCAGTTATGGTTGTATGTTTTGGTGACTTTTGCTTGTTGGTTAACAAATGACCTTAAAATCCAATTCTTACATGTTGATTTGCATCATCTTTCAGATCCAAGGGAGTCGGAATCATTCCGTCCAGTTGACATGCATCATGGAATGGAAGTGCGTATAGGGATGTCAAAAGGACCAGCCTGCCACAGTTTCATTTGAAGCACTGATTTTTTCTTAAAGAACGAACTTTTGAGTTCTGCATTGTGGTGCAACTGAAATTAAGCTTGTTTGAATAACTATAACGGATGTGAATGGTATTTTTAAATATTTGTCCCAACTTAAGAAGACAATTTTTTTTTTCTTTCTTTCTATTTTTTCGTTTCGTGTTATATTTATATTTTAAAGTCTTGAGACAAATGGTAAGAATGATTAATAGCAGAGTGGAGAGTTTCAAAAATTGACTAAAGAAATATAATACTGAAATGGTGTTAGTATTGCTTATATATGAGTTGTGATGTATACTTTTTGATGAAAGATCATGCGAAAGTGATTTTTTGGAGAATATATAAAAAATAAAAAAAAAAGTTATTGTGCAATTGTAAAATTATTTTATCGAAAGAATATTTGATTGAAAAATTAAATGAATTTTAAAGGAACTTTACCAAACATGGATATAATTGTAGAGTGTAATATTATTTAGCATCAGTGATGTTAGAGTATCAATCTAGGTGATTATACTTGATAGGTGAAGTTCAACGAATGTTTTTGTTTTGGATGAGATGAAACTATCATTGATATTTAATTGTCACCTAAACTGGTGTTAAGCACCAATAATGTTGAATAATATTATTCAATAACAAATGGAGACGAGCAAAGCATTTGGTTCTGTTTGATTCGGTTAAAAATTTCCTATTTAAATTCAGAATAATGTTCTCTAAAAAATATATGTTTAAAATTTTAAATTAAAACAAAATAAAGGGTGTTAAATGTTAATAAACCCCTAATCACGTCACCCCTCCCTTAAGTACTCCTCTTAACAAAGGAAAATGAATACAATAATAATGGACCCTCGCCGGATGCCTCGAACTGTAACCGACCCGAAAGTCCGGCAAGTCGGGTTCTTCGCACCCGTTGCCCCACCCGATGTATCTTTGTTGGGTCCGCCACGGCCGACCACTCCTTCCCCTCCGGTCTCCGGCAACTCCTTGTCCCCCGTCATGATCCCTCCTCCGCGACACCTCTCCTCGGACAACGTCCCACTCTCCCCCCACATCGCCGTCGACTCCTTCCTCCCGGTTGGCAGCTATAACGCTTCTGAATTTTCATCCCCTACTGCAACTGAGGACTTCTCTGAGGACAACTTCTCTAAAGACACCGGCTGGGTCCTCAATGAGAATTCTGGTAAAGCCGCCGCGAAACAGAATACCCATGCCGCCAGTGGATTGACCCCTGCCGTTACAAGTTAGGTTTTCATTTTTTTCCCCTTTTTTAAATATTTCTCCGTTTCCTTTTATTTTTAAGCGAGTCTAATTGAATTTTGGGTTTGATTCTGTAACGTGGTAATTTGTTAGATGAAGGGCCACCTATGGAGGTGCAGAAGGAGCAACCGCCAGCTAGTTCAATGCCGAAAAAGGAGAAAACGACAAAGGCTGAACAACGTGCTCTTCAGGATGCTCAGCGAACCGCCAAAGCTGCTGCTAATGGTGATTCTTTTCACTTGCTTACAGATATTTCTTTTTCTCTAACTATGCTTCTTACATAATTTTTGGGTTGATGTGTACTCTATTAGTTAACTTCCCGGAGCTACAATTTTGCTTGGTGTGATTTTCTTTACTTGTTAGTATAGTGATCTGTAATTTGGTGCTTTTTATTATTAGCGTGTATCTGGTCATAAACTTGTCTACATTTTGTCAGAAAGCTGATCATTCGAAGAAATACTGATTATAAATGAATATTGTTCGAATACTTCATTTTCTATTTAAATATTTTGGATAACATATGGGTGTGTATTCATTTTCGTTTGTATGTTATGGTGCTACATGATGTCAACCAGTTAATGATTTTCATGGATTTCAGCGAAATAAAGGCTTCATTTCATTGGCTTTTTCATTTTTTCCACACTTCTAATTGCTTTAGTGCTACCCTTGCATTTGCAAGACATGACCTGCATCTTTTCGGGCATTAGGGGAGGCGTTCTTACTTTTCAAATCAATAATAGAAGATTCTTTGCAACCATGTTTAGTTGATACATGAACGGATTCTGTGATGTGCATTGCTAACTCTATTTCCTCAGCATTAATAAGTTGCCTATATCATCTCCTTTTACTTTCGGGGTAAATAATGGCAAAATATTATCTCAAGGCATTTGTTCTGATTAATATCTTCATGTTTTTGGAATCCAATTTGTATTCTGTCATATACTTTGATGATCTGTTCATCTCACGGATGGTCAATACTGTATTTATCCAGCTGGTGGAAGTAAGAAGTCTACTTCTGCTTCTGCAGTGGTCAATTCAGCCAATGCAAATACAAAAAAGGTTGCAAAGGCTCCTCCCCAAAAGAAAGACAGCTCCTCAGTTGCAGCTTCTGAGAAAAGAAGTGGCGATCGTCAAACAGATAAAGATAGGAAGAAAGATGCCCCTCATCCTCGTATGCAGTTTGATGATGAGGACCGAGTTGAGAAGGCAAAGAAGCGGTCTTTGGTAAAACAAACTGAATCCAGGAACAGGGTTGAACTATTTAGACATCTACCTCAATATGAACATGGAACTCAGATTCTTGACCTTGAATCAAAGTTCTTTCAGCTTGACACAGTTCATCCTGCAATTTACACGGTAGAGTCTTAGATAATTCCCTCAGTAACATTTATTAACTTAAATCCTTACGATTTTGGAGTAAGAACCCCACCGAAGGCACTTTGTTACAATTATTTAGTTATGGTCATATAATCTGGTTTCAACTGTTATTTTCATGGTCTGTACATGAGATCTCATCTGGGAATCATATGGTGGAAAGCTGCTGCTTCAGATAATAAATAAACCAGTTAATCTCTCTCTCTCTCTCTCTCTCTCCTCATATACTTTATCCTGATTATGGGGTTTATTTGTTGTCAGGTTGGGCTGAGGTTTTTGACTGGGGATATATCTGGTGGCAATGCCCGCTGTATTGCAATGCTTCGGGCATTTCAAGAGTCAATCAAAGATTACTCTACTCCAGTGGAGAAAGAACTTACTAGGGACCTCCCTACGAAGATAAATGGTTACGTCTCATTTCTGATTCAATGCAGGCCCCTTTCAATTAGCATGGGGAATGCAATTAGTTTTCTTAAACCCAAAATTCCTGAATTACCTTCAACCATGTCCGAGTCAGAAGCAAAAGCGAGTCTTCTCTCAGATATCGATCGCTTCATAAATGAGAAGATAATTCTAGCAGAAAAAGTAATCGTGAGGCATGCTGTAACAAAAATTAGGGATGGTGATGTTCTTCTCACACATGGGTCATCATCTGTTGTAGAAATGATATTCTTATGTGCCCAAGAGCTTGGCAAACAGTTCCGAGTTGTGATTGTGGATTCGCGTCCAAAGCTTGAAGGGAGGATGTTACTTCGTAGGTTGGTGGGAAAGGGTATTAGTTGTACATACACTCATATTAATGCTATTTCTTATATAATGCATGAAGTAGCACGAGTATTTTTGGGTGCTTCATCGGTGCTGTCTAATGGAACGGTTTATTCGAGGGTTGGCACTGCATCTGTTGCTATGGTTGCCCATCAGTTCCGTGTTCCAGTCTTAGTATGTTGTGAAGCATATAAGTTTCATAAAAGGGTTCATCTTGATTCAATTTGCTTTAATGAACTTGGTAAGAATTTCTTAATTTTCATTTTGAGATATCTCCATTAGATATGGCTGTGTATCCTGTTTATAACGTTTTCGACTGTTCTCCCATTATTACAGGTGACCCTGATGCTATTGCAAGGGTTTCTGGCAAGGAGGATATCAATTATTTGAATGATTGGGCCAGTAGCCAAAATCTTCAACTTTTGAATCTGACGTAAGTTTTATTTTTAGATTCCGTAGCATTCGACCGTGTATTGCAAGCTAAAGTTTTGATTTTCCACTGTAACAGTTATGACGCTACACCTTCGGACTACATTTCAATGATCATCACAGAATATGGCATGGTAAGTCGAAACAAGGTTATGTAACTGATCATATTCTGCCATTAGATTTAGCAATGAATATGCCTCAAAATTTTTGTAGAACTAATCCTAGAGTGGATCATGAGTTTGCTTCTTTACGGTTACATAATATATGGGGGTCACTGCTACTCCTGGACATGTATAATAATTGTGATCATGTTCCTTACTTGCCATCCTTTAATCTTCAAACTATGATCATTAGACTAATTACTGTTGCTAAAATAGTCATTAGCCAAAGTAGTGAGTCAAGTCACAGCGTACTCGACATACTAGGTGAGCTAGGCAAGCTTGATGTGTACCCTAAAGATGACGGTGTTCTCAGGGTACTATACGGCTTCGACGATCTCATAGCTCAGTGAATAAGCTACAAATTATTCATTTGATTTTGTTCTCCACAAGTCATTTTAACCGGTTCTTTTGCTCGATTAATGTGATCTTAACTATGCATGTTTGTAAGATTATTTTAATTTCATTTTAGAACTTAATTTATCATACTCTTTTTTCTTCGACCAATATCTTGAAGCCCTTTTTGCATCACGAAAACAAAATTAGTTAAATTTATTGAAGCCCCTCTTGAGAGAGAGATTCTCTGGTTACTTGGCATAACTTATTTCGTGTTATGTTAATTGCTTAATGTTAAATGTTTGTTGCAATATCTGTAGATCCCTCCAACAAGTGTTCCTGTTATTGTTCAAGAGTACGGTGGAGAACATTTACTGATTTAGAGATGTAAAATACAAACTATGCTGGCTTTACTCGAAAATACAAACTATGCTGGCTTTACTCGACTTCTCCCACCAGATCTGGCAGACAGACGAGAACGTGATTTTGAGAACTCTGCTGCAACATCATACCGTTTATTTCTTGTTGGATCTCTTTCTTAGCGATTTGCCTCTCAATGCATACTTCTTTTGGTTTACAATTTTTGCCGAATCAGGGTGCACATTATCATCCTCTTCGGGCATTTTTGTCTATGTGTGTTTGACGAGTTTCTTTGTAACTGTCTGATAATGATAGATGTCTATAAATTTAGAGCAAAACCAGCAACCTGAATGGCTGAACATTTATAATACATATATAACTATATAGATGGCCAGCTTGCTTTAGTCTCATAATATAGTTCTTTTTCTTATCCTTCATCCCAAAGATGAGAACGAAAATGCTAATTCTTCAACATCGGTCAGTTTAGAGTGAGACTTAATTCCAGTCGTGACAGATCATCCAACTCTGGGTCCATAGGCAATAACAAAATCATTAAAGTTGAAACATCATGTAATCTAGGCCCCTATTTGGTACACATTTTTTCAAAATTCATTTTCAATCACACATTTTTCAATAAAATAATATTTTTTTTATCACATCAATAACTTTTCTTTACTTTTTAATCTCAAATTTCTCATCATATCACTAATTAAAATACATTATTTCCTCAATAATATCCATCAAACACATCCTCTTATATAGAAACTCAAATTTCACTTGGTTTTTCTATTACTCTGTCAATAGAAGAAACTATTAATTTCAATCTCATCACAGCTCTCTCTACAAAAGTGGCTATTCTATAGATCCTCTGAGAATGTCACCTTTGCCATACACAGGAGAGACGACAGCAAGAATAACAAAACCTCCCAAAACAGCTATCAACATACCGAGAGAGTTCACCAACAATGCCTCAGATGAATAGCGTGATATAATGTTGTGCGTTTGAAGAAACGTCGCTTTCTCTAAAATACCAGTGATGCAAGTAGCAACAGCTAGAGCATAAATATACACACCAAAAAATACATGCCAAGGCAGCAGACTCGCTCTGCCGTTCCTTGAACCACTGGGATACCAAAAGGTTACAAATCCAGCAGCCCACTGCGAAAAAAATTATTGACAAAATTAATTGATGAAACCTGAGAAAATACTAGAGAATTTGTTGAAGGAATGGAATAACAGACTACCTGGATTCCGAACAAAAAAAGGCAGGCTAGGCCAAGCCATGAGTGGAGGCTATAGAAACTGTCAACGCCTTTATCCTTGTGAAACTTCCAAGCAGCCCATACTCCAATGACACTCAAACAGAATGCCAAGAATTGCAAACACAGATGAACTGATTTTTTGAACTTTTTTGTTCCTGAGAGAGTCTTGTAGGCCAGCATGGCTGCAGAAATCCATACCAAGCAATAAACATAATTCTGAGAATGCCAGCAAACAGGCAATGATGACTGGGTGTAATAAACAGCTCTGACGATATACAACAAATGAGAACCATACAAAGAGTTGATCAATCAGACCTTACAATTCATAGATGTAGATCTGGGACCAATGAATGGGGAAATTCCCAAAGCTTTTGCAGTTTGGGAGAGGGTTTTTCATTGATAGAAAAGGGGAATCTACTTGTGTGCCCTTAGGCATGACAATAGATAACTTATAAATCACACTTGGTAAGGGTGAAAATCAGTTAGAGCAAGTGGCTCCTGCAGCAAAACTAAATTCAAATGGGGGAAATGGGGGGAAATTGGTGGGTACAATTGGAAAAGAAGTTTCACACATAATATTTCTTGCATGGTAGTATATCTGTCTATTAGACCACCAAATTTCCAGAAACTAGTTTTTCAAATATTATAGAGCCAGTTACAGAGATAATCAGCATTGTCATGCAATCATTGGTTAGGGCCTGTTGAAATAGCTTTTACAAGTAAATTTAGCAGAACAAGATATAGATGCTAATGATTCAAGTAGAAGTTTTATTTTACAGTTTACTGGTCATTCTCTCTCTCTGAGAGCACAGAAAATACTCCCTCCAGGCTGACTTCAAGGCCCTTTCGACTGTTCAAAGATTTTGAGACAACTACTTCATCTGGGGTTCAAATTCTACTAAGAGGTCTATTCAATAATTTTGAGAAGTAGGTATTTGAAACAAGTACCACGTAGGCTATCAAAATTAGAATGTCCTCTTTGAAGGCAGATATTATATTTTAGAAGGGGCGAGCAAAATTGAAAGGAACAATTGTTTAGACCACCAAACTTTTGTTCCTGAGCAACACAAGTGCAATATTTCGATATGATCAAATCTACTTGTACTTCACTGTACTGTTTTAAGAGAGAAAATATAAAGCACCTATATCATAAAAAATGTTACCAGCTTATATCATCGTACCATAAAATATGTCCACCAAAGTCCATTTCGATCAAGGTATTATTGACTTAATAGAAGGCAAATGACTCAAATAATAGTGCAGCAAGTTGCTTGAGTCTAAGCTAAGGCTGTTTGATTCAGGCAAAAGTGTAAACGATAACAAATACGAGATCACAAAAAACACATTGAAGTGTTTCAATAGAAGTTGAAAACAAAAACCTAACCTAATTAAGAATAAATTATAACCTAAGTAGAACTCAAGCAAAGTCAATAAACAAAAATTCTAATCAATTAAAGAAAATAAACTCCTAATGAATTATTCAACATCCATCTCCATCAATGTTGCTACCATTCATCTGAAGATTTCTACATACATAACTCACCAAACATATTATCACTTAAAAGGAAGGGAGTCATAATTTTTAGAACAAAGTACACAGAGACAAATCATAACTTGAAGGTATCAAGGCCTTCATCTCAGTAATCCACAAAATAGGAAACAAAGAAATTTAGAAGGTATATATGGCAACTTGATGCTGTTAGTTTAATGCAGCTATTAAACATCAGCCACTATTTTATGTTTTCTTCATAGTCATAAATAATAGATAGAAACAAAGAAACAGAACAAATTGGTGGAAGTTTTTAGTTACCTCCGATTTATTAAAATAGAAGAAATAGAATTAGAAAAGGGGATGGGATGGGATGATGGGTATTGGTTATGGAACCTATGGGACATGTTCGTCAAGCATTAATGGATAGGGACAACATATAAAATAATTTTATCTAGTAATTTCCAATAGAAAATGTCTCAATTGGATGTGAGTCAACCATGTCGAAACTTGATCAATAATATCATTTTTCGGGCAGAAACGAACACTGAGCTGAACTTGGGGACATCCAAAGCCCTTGAGCAAAACCGATTATGTGTTTTATGGCCAAAATACATCATTTAAGCCGTCAAATTGGGACTTCTATAATTCAGGAGGAAATTAGGTTAGTTGTAACTTGGGTATTTATTAATGAAAATTTGAGGGTTTCTCAATTCTTCCAATTATTCAGTATTTGATGGCCAAATCCTTGATATTCAGTTGAGTCAACAAGTGTTTGGAGTGTTAATCATCTTCTGCAGCATCAAAATGCTATTAATAAATTTCAATAGAAAAATGCTATTAATATTAATGGGATTTTTATTGTCTTACTGATGTAGGACAGACTGTCAATTTTTTCTACGATCATTGTCCAGAATGTTTTAATTCAACATTGATAACATGTATAATGGGAAATGAATTGTGTATCCTTACCTTCACCATTCAGAAGTACAAGGCCAATCACCATTAAAACAGGATGGACCTACATAATTCACAATACAGATGATCAATTTCAATCACAAGTCAAAATCAGTACAAAGTATAATGATCTACAACAACGAAACCATCAAAGAGTGAATAAACTTATTTATTCAAATTAACCCTCCTGTAACAAAATCGCCACCAATTTTTACGCGTTCAACGCCTCCACTTCAACGTTAACCAACATAACACGGATTAATTCGAGAAAATAAGGAATAAGCAAAAATTAAACAAAATAAGTGGAAAGTACATTGAAAATGAGAGCTTTGTTGTCGGAGATTAGAGCTAAGCCCCCTCTATATTGCACAGTCCACGTTAGAACCAACGCCATTACTGCGATTCCTATTATCCTCACCACCGCCAATATCGGAAACCGAATCACCGGCACCGTCATTGGGAAATTTTGAGAGATAAAAAAACTAACTTTTAATTAATTGAGATAAGAAGGGGTTAAATCCAGGCTACAAAACAGTTTATTGAACGTCGCCATATTTTATTTAATCATGTCATCAAATTTAATTTAATTTGATTATGTTCACTCAATTTCATATAAAATTTGTCATCCAATTTCCAATTTTATATAATTTTATATAAGGTTTCAGAAGTTGTTCAATTTCTTTTCACAATTTAATTTCACTAATTTTAAAATGAGTAAAATTGTAACTTTGATATATATACAATAAATTTTTAAAAAAAACAAAAAAAAAATAGTAATAACATATTTTTTTTAAAATGTTACTTAGAAAAATAAAATAAAAAATTATTTTTAAAAAATTCCTAAAAAAATAAAATAACGTTTTAAAAATAAAATAAGAACTTATTTTAAAAAAGTTACTTATAAAAATAAAATATAAACTTAGCTCGTATTTGAGTCACATTAAAATTTTTATTATCATTCTTCTACTAATTTTCAACCACACATTCTTCAATTAAATAATATTTTTCATCGCATCAATAATTTTTTTTACTTTTTCAACCACACATTCTCTATTAATCTACTATTCCAAAATATATTCTTCCAAAATAATCGGCTCAAACACTTATACTTTTGTTTTTTAAAATTTATTTTATATATATAATGCAAAATTATCATTTTTAAAATTAGTAAAATAAAGTTTGGTGGTTAGGTGACACTTTATATGAAATTTGATGGTTATGGTGAAATAAAATAAAATTGGAAAGTCTTGGTGACACTAAGTATAAAGTTGAATGACTATTGATAAATTTAACCCAGATAAGAAGAAACT
>CAIGRB010112034.1:36954-54264 GCA_903798255.1 Fraxinus quadrangulata
ATTATTATTATTATTATTTTATGAAATAGATATTTAAAGAAAAAGAAAAAGGTATACAACCACCATCCGCCACCTCCCCATCGCCAATATAATTGGGGCGGAACAAGGCACTGTGGAGCTTAGACTTTCGGATCAAATTATCATCCCTAATTGCGGACATCAAAATAACTATGTAATGAAAGAAACTTGGAGAACGCCATGTAAACCTCTACTCACAACAATCAAATCTTTTCTTCAACCAAAGGAAACAAGGTGCAGATTTATTTAGTATTCAATACTTATAAAAATAAAAAAAGAAGAATATATTAATTACTATTTTTTCTTTAATGCCTTCCAAAATTATAAAGCCCACTTAACAAAACGGGCACTTAATATTGGAATAGTACAAAGAATACTTGTCCAATCTACAATACATAGAAGGAGAAGATGGTTCAATTAATTTTGTGTAAGCTGTTTCAATAAAACCAGGATTTTTACATGAAATGCAAATGGAAACTAATTAAAAAATAATTTGTAATGGAGGGATCCTGTTACAGTACGTATACTTTCAATAAAAGCAACTTTTAAGCACGATGGAGCATCATCCTTTAGCCTCTCTCACTGAAACTTAATTACAAGAACCTCCCAGAGCTTGTTTAAATGGCTCCATTAACTTCTCCAGCTGGTTTGGGAATTATTGAAGAAATCTGAACTATATTCTTGACTTCCAAATGCCATCCTTTGAAACATTCTGATCTGTGCAGATTGTTCCCTTGAAGTAAAAATTCCACTTTGGCCGGGTATCATTCCATTGTTCAAATCTGTTAATTCCTCCATAGTTTCTAACGCTCTCACTACCTGGTGATTAAGAAAGAACGGAAGGAAAAATTATCATAATGAGCAGTGTAAAACAGTTTGTGATGAATTTAAAGTCAAGAGACATTTGAAGGATTAAAAACACTGATTGTCAACATTGTTTTGTTCCAAAAGTGAACTTCCATCCGTCCACCTCCATCTTTTGTAACTAACGAAATTACTGACTTTTACGATGGATATGATGATGTAATCTAAAAAGACTGTTAATGTAGTGGTTTAGTTGTCCACGCTGCCAAAAATACTTTCTTCTTCTTTTTTTTTAAGAACAAGCATTTACACTAATTTTGATGATAAAACAATGCATTAATGCACTTCTCAAGCCTCCTCATTTCTATCATAAAAGTCAACATTTCCATTACTTTCAAAAGACGTACATAGAGTGCCTAAATTGAAATAAAATGCAATACGACGTTGATTAAAAACTACCTGACTCATCCTTGGCCTTTTTGAAGCTGAATGACGCACACAAGCAGCTGCTGCTTCAATCATGCGGAACATTTCACTTGCAACAAAGTTTTTTTCCAACCTAGGATCTACTATCTCATCAAAATATTCCGTGTCAAGTGCTTGGGTGAGCAATGGTCGAGCCTGCAGGATAAGGTGGTATCAATTGAACTGTTCTCCAGGAATATACAAGAAATATGACTCTAATTGCAATGATAATTATTTGGGAAAAAAAATAAAATCAATTCCAGTTATAATTCTACCACTAATGCTTTCAGCACAAATATATCACAACTCACTCTGTCTCCACATGAACCAAAACCAACTTTGTTATATCATTTTCTTCCAGTTATTTCTTAAAAAACTCAAAAGTTTATGGATGTACAACAATTTATTGTTTCGATTTGGGGGAAGGGCATGAGAAATTCTCATATTTCATTTTTCATTTCCATGTAGTGGGATGGAAATGATAATCTCCCAACTGATTCACCCAAATGTTGCATGCAGAGATTTTGGTCACATATGTGAAAATAGCTATCAACAACACTTGCATGCATTAACTTTATAATGTCTGTTGTTATCATAATTTCAGTGTTTACCTTCTACTACGTTACACATTGCAACGTCAATTTCCCTATGCTATGGGGTTCTACGATTTGCATAAATAGAGAATATCATGATCCTCCCTCGAATATGGCTAAGGGCCCTTTCCAGGTAGGGCAGGTGGCTGTATCCCTACTACTAGGGACTTATGCTATGAAGGGGGATTCATTTTATGTTTCCATGGAGGTTCTCAACTTGCATGGGCATATTCCAAATCCAATGCAAGACAACAATGGTTATGAGGAGCAAACAAAATACATAAATCGATGTATGATAATTGCTTAGCATGACGAGGGCACGAGATATAATGTCGGCCATTTTATCTTTAATTACCAGTCTTATGGACTGGCTATGCTTTGTACTTTCACAGGCCCAAGGACTGGTTGTATGTCTATTCCGATATATATACTTTTTTCAGTAATAATAAATATTCCACCCATGTAGTTGTTCGATTTTTTTTGAAAAAAAATGGAACAAACATTGGCATCACTAAATTCAGTCTTCTAGTCTCTCTTAAGCTACCATATCACAAAGTTTCTTTACTCACAGAAGTTTCAACCCAACTGTTAAAAGTTTGGTCCCCTGATCACCTGTCTAGTCATGGCACCGCTGTAGTGGATGAGTTGAATAGAAGCAAAGAAGTTGATAAATGACACATTATATTGAGCATGTCATCAGTGCAGCAACAAAATTGAAACAAATGCTAACAGGCAGGCAACCACTATTAAAAAGGCATACTGATGGAGCCGTCAGTTTTTTAGGCCACCAAAATCAAATTAAAGAAGTTAATGAATAAGATTGTTAAAAAATATAACAATGATCTCTTTAAAGTCAATGTGCAACATGCAATGGCAGCAGAAAATGACTTGTTAAGTCCAATTTTCCAATTTAATTTATGACAATTTTAACGACTACATATGAATATTTTCAAGTATATTTCTGGTTAAATGAAATCAAATATTGCAACAAATCTGCACGTAGTGGAACTAATCTATAGGACTATGTAAGTCCATTTTTTATTTAGTTTTTACCAGATGTCCTAGAATATACTACTTCACATTTTGAAAAGACAATATATGCAGCCTCACACTGCTGAACTTGGGAGGAGCATATAGAACCTTAGAAAGTAGCCCTACTTTTACAACCTCATTAAGCCCTGTTTGATGGCCATTATTTTGAAAAAAAAATGATGTTTTGAATAGTGATTTTTTTTGAGAATGTGTGGTTAAAAAGTAGAAAAGTTTTGGATATAAGTGCAAAATATTTTATGGTGTAAATGTGTGGTTGAAAATGAGTAGGAGAATTAAAAAGTTTTATTTTAAAGGGAGACAAACATGGGCTAAGAAAGTACAGATGGAATTTATCAGCCGATAGATAGATCATGCTTCAAGATTACATATGCAAATACATCATGCTCAATTGAGGATTTCACTTTTAGGATTTTATACTGCACAGAACATTGGAGGTCAATGATCAAGAAAGCAAGGTGTAGGTCTCGAAGTCTACCAGTGGTGGAACTTGATGGTAATCTCGATAACTTGAGGTTCAAAGAAAATACAAGGTTCATCCTGTTTGAGGAACTTACCCATTCCACCAGGCTTTCATCCCCTAATGGTTGAGATGTGTCAACAGGCTTACGACCAGTAATGAGCTCCAAAAGCACAACACCAAAGGAAAAAATATCAGACTTTTCAGTCAGTTTACCAGTTGATGCGTACTCTGGAGCCAAGTATCTGTAAATAATCCAGATCGATTTGAATAAGAAAATGGCAAATGAATAAACAATAGAAGTTCCTAATTGTTTATCATCAACATCATGCCTTCTGCATAATTTAATTAGTTAATGGTCAAAAGTGAGAGTCTGTTTGGCCAAGCTTAAAAGTAACCTTAGGTTACACTTATGTAATTTTGTTTACAAAAAATGTTCGGCAGTTACTTTTCTCTTTAAGTAAAAATAATTATTTATCTTGACACTAAGATAGGAGTTACTTCCAAATAAGTAACTTCAGACAGAATGCCCAAAAACCTGTAGTTAATTTCTCCAACTGTACTAAAAAATAAGCACAAGAGTTACCCACCCAAAAGTTCCCATTACACGAGTCGACACATGAGTATGTAAATCCAATTCCTGTGCTATCTTTGCAAGCCCGAAATCTGCAACCTGTTGACGAAGCAGCATAGTTAAACTGTAACTAATGGGAAATGAATAAATTATTTACGCTTAAATATTCAAGGCACCCCCTGATATCCAAGGGGATTTTGAGTTGCTTAAAGTTGATGTTTAGAAAGAGTACAATTTTCTTTAAATTAAGATGCAGGAATCGGCATACCCGTGCTTCGAAGTTGTTATCCAACAGAATGTTTGATGACTTAATATCCCTGTGGATAATACGGGGGTGACCTGATAAACAAAAAACCAAGGTTTTTACCAGAATCTTGAACAAAAAAAAAAATGAAGGTCGAGGAAAAAATGTGACGAGAATAACAAGATATTTTGCCATCACGATAAACTCTTCTTTTCTGGATCGGTCAAAAAGTACATTGCTAACATTTTTTGTTCTTAATATTGTCACCAATATTAGAATTTCTACAACCAAAATTAATTAATAAGTTGGCACTCATAATTGTTTGGTACTTCTACAACAATTAAAAAATATAAATCTGGTTTTTGTGGGACAGAGAATTATGAAAATAACAGTGTCATAATGTTGTCACCCTGTTTAAGACAACTAACGAGGTCCCCTACATATAGAGATATTGCAGATAATATAAGATATATATTTTGAGACAAAAAACAGAAACTCCAAAAGCAGAGAATAAAATTACAGTCTTCATGAAGATAAGCTATCCCGCGAGCTGCACCAGCTGCAACTTTAACTCTGGTTGCCCAATCCATCACTGGCCTTCCTTCACCTGCATGTGTAAGATAATTCATGAACTTAGTCCAGCCGGTATCACATTAATTCTAATTGAAACTTTAGTTCAATATAAAGAACGCTGCATCTTTTGAACATGTCTTCAAGAGAAAGACCTAAGACAATTAAGGGGTTGTTTGTGTGAATGTATCACTATTGTTGAGCGCTCAGAAAACAATTCTTCTGGGGAAGGGATGTCTAAAGAACAACAAAATCAGCCTACCATTTGGACTAGTTCTTGATTTGCATGTGTCATCCTTGCACAGTGAAGGGGTGTACTCTATCCCAAATTTAATTTGCAATTTTAGCAGGATTGCAACAAAGTGGGCCTAAAGGCTCAACTCACAAAAGTTAGAATTCTTATTTATTCACTTATTTCTTACCATGAAGATGGTAATCAAGGGTGTTGTTTGGCACATAATCATAGACAAGCAACATTTGATGCTCAGAGATGCAGTAACCCACAAGTGAAACCAAATGCCGATGATGAATCCGGCTGATGATCTCAACTTCTGCTCTAAATTCACGTTCCCCTTGTCCACCACCAGCCTTCAGCTGTTTAACAGCAATATCTCGTCCATCTGTTAGAACTCCTTTATAAACACAACCAAAGCCACCGGAGCCCAGAATTGTGGAAAACCCATTTGTTGCTTGAGATAGTTCTTCATACGTGAACCATGACCTTGAAGTGCCTATGCCACCATGCTCTGGTGAGTACATGAAATTGCTTGCAGAAGCACTTCCAGCTAGTTGAGATGAATGCTGTGTCCTTAGGAACGACAAATCTAGAAATAAATTAAAGATATATGGTTTATCATCACCGACAAAAAAGTTTTATTTATCAACGTTCACTAACTGTTTATAAGATGGACAGAAGTTTGTTCATATTATTAAGATATGTTCGACAACTAAAAATGCAAAACTAAAGGAAAGAAAGGCAATAATTGTGTTCTGCCACGGTTAAGCCTGTTGCATAATTCCAAAAGGATGAAGAACGCACTCTAACTAACTGTAAATTTAGGGTTCATCATCTTGGCAAGATGGATTTACCTTTTCATAACCAAATGAAGAGCAGTTTAACAATGATGAGTTAAATAGCTAAGGGGATTGAAGCTAAATTTTGGTTAATAAGATGAACTGAAAAGGTATCTTTTCATCATATAATATGCTGCAAAATGTATCGCGCGAGCAAATTCTTTTGAATAAAACATCTAAGGTCGTCAATTTCTTTCAAGGATTGTATTTGTCCTGCATAAGCTATAATAATATTTTCTTACAGCAAGTTAATAGCACGAGACGCTGTATATTGCTGACATGACCCATACTGGAAAATGCCATGATATATCAACTGGCTAAATAAGAAAGCTATTTGGAAGGCCAATCAACATCATCTAAATACACTAATGAATACTTTATCCAAGACAGTAGATAAATATTATATGAGGAGATGTGGAATGTAGTCAAACAGTACCTGAATTTTGCGAGGATGCAAAGGGAGAGGGTATGGCTCCCAGATTAGATGCACCCTTCTTTTTTTTCCGTTTATGTGTAAACCATACTGCCAGCACTACAAGACTGAGTGCCAAAAACCCCACAACAATGCCAACAGCTGCTACTCCTTTAGAACCCCTTGAATTATTTGATTGTACATCTGCAGTTATATTAGGATTAGGTTGAATTGATCTTGCAGTGGGTTTTGATGGAGGGGAGGAAGGGAATGGTGAAGATGGGACACTTCCCTTTGCAGATCCATTCCTTGGGGGAGCAGGAGGAGATATAGAAGGTGGCAAAAAAGAGGATGGGGCAGGAGGAGGAGATGAAATGGAAGCCGGTGGAGGAGCAGTAGTTGAAGGTGGGGAACTAGCAGGAGGAGGTGATAATGCAGGAGGCGGAGGAGAACTTTTTGGTGGAACTGATTGGGCTGGTGGATTAGCTGTAGACGGTGGTGGAACACTTTCTGGTGGGGGAGGAGAGGACGGAATAGCAGGAGTAGGAAGTGGTGATGCTTTGGGAGGGGAAGCTTCTGATGATGGGGGAGGAGAGGGTCGAATAGCAGGAGGAGGAGGTGGTGATGCTTTGGGAAGGGAAGCTTCAGATGGTGGGGGAGGAGAAGGTGGTGGTGGTGATGCATCTGGTGAGGGTGATTGAGGTGGGGCAGGTGGAATTGGTGGAGGAGGAGCTGAAGCTTCAGATGGTGGGGGAGGGGACAAAATTGGAGGTGGTGACAAATTGGCTGCTGGAGGAGGGGTAGCAGGAGGAGTTGGTGGTGGTGAAGCTGGAGGAGATGGTGGAGGCAATGGGGGCGATGAAGTAGGCGGTGGTGGTGGTGATGCATCTGGTGAGGGTGATTGAGGTGGGACAGGTGGAATTGGTGGGGGAGGAGCTGAGGAATTGGTCGGGCGAGACGGAGGAGCCAGTGGGACTGCAGTGGGAGAAGAATTTGGAGATAGTGTAGAAGCCATCTTCCTAAGTCCTAACAATTCCCTTACAGGAAATTCTGTATTTCAGCCCCAAATCATTCCTATAGCAAAATTTCAAACACTAAAATTCCTACAATTCCTAATCTTTATTCAATAAAACTTCTTCCATTCACAGAAATTAATAAAAAATCCTATTCAAAGAGCCAATCATCCCGAGACCAAACCTTTCTGGAAACTCAAATTCAGGCATCAAGAAACAGGAAAGAGACTTCAACTTTCAGTTTAACCAAATGAAAGCCAACTTAACAAGAACCAAACGACATTCAAGATTTCTTAGCAATAAAAGTGGATGAGAAAATTCCAAATTGAGCACACTCAAAAAACGTATTGATATTAGCAAAATCAAGATTCACAATTACTGTAAAACCCAAAAGGCCAAAACTTTCAATGCTGAACCGGTACAGCTTGAATATGTAAATGGGTAAATAACAATAAAGAAAGCTCCTATGCTGAAATATGAAGAAAGTCTCACCTCACCGCAATTACAGGCTGGAATTCCAGAAAAAAATTCCCCATGAAAACTTCCAACAATATGGTGAGACGTGACTCTGACACTATGAAATGTGCAACCAAACGTGGCTGCGACTTAAAAATAATCTTAACTTTTTTCTTCAAAAAATAAAAATACAAAGTACATTCTGTAAAGGGGTAAACTGAACTGGAGGTCACTGAAATATTACAATAATTTCTGCTAGGTCACTTAACTTCAATTTGAAGCAATCATGTCATTATATTTTAATTTACGAGCAATCAGGTCACTCCGTCTAGGTTTCGTCAATGAACCCGCTTATATGCCCGTCGAAACTAGCAATATGTCTACCTGTCAGTCCATTTCTCCCGCCAACTTATCTAAAATAACGTTGGAGATCATTGAACATTAGCATACTTGTATCTATGTCACTAAATTTCAATTCAGTGCAATCTTGCAACTGTAATTTAATTTACAAGCAATTAGATCATTTCATTTGAGTTTCGTCAATGAGCCTGCTCTGGTTAGTTGATTTAGTGGTTGAATGATTTGGTTAAGAAACACTCAACATTACGAAGAACATATAAATACACGACAATGCATCTTTACAGTGTTTATTTTCCTTTTTCTAATTTATTAATTCTTTTTCCAGGATATCAATATTCTACAATAAATCAAACATTATACAGTAATTTAGTGAAGAACAAAAAATTGAAAGATTTTTGAATAGGAATGGCAAATAGCTCGAGTTTCTTGTATCCACAAAAATATGAGACCTAAATTATTTTTGTCTACGATGTTTTAAGGATTACTCTTTCTCCACAATGAAACGAAAAGTACAATTAATCGAAAATTCTTCTCTAATTGTGTATATGGAAGAAATAGTACAATTTCCCTATTTTCTCCACCAAACAGAATGACGTGATTGCTTGTAAATTAAAGTACAGTAGTGTGGTTTGCACCAAAAGAAGTTCAGAGACCCAGTTGCAAGCATGAAGAAAATTCAGTAACCTAGTTTTAAGTGTGTTGAAATTTCATTGACCACAATTTCAATTTTAGATGAACTGGTGTGAGAAATTGGCTAACGCATTATTCATCATTAGTCTTGACAAATATGTCAACGTGTTTATTGGTAGCGCCTAAATTGAAGACCAGTAATTTAAAGTTCAACAGTCATAATTACTTATAAGATGATTAAACTTTATTTTATTCACGTATATTTTTAGATTCATAGTTTTTACATAATTTTTAAAAATACATTCTTTGGAACCAACTGTTCGTAAATCTATAATATATTAAATATCACATCAAGTGAAAATTATTTTCTGAACGATTTTAACCTTATTATATTCAATTATTTCAATAATATTTTACTTTTTTATTTTTCAATATGTAATAAATACTACTAAATCCTTGTTATGTATTGATTTCGTGTTATTACTCTCAATTAATTAACATTCATATTAATTTAGATTCAGTGAACAATTGACTTCTCAATGGGGCCCAATTTATTAAGACACAAAAGCGCCGAGACTATTCGGTGAGTAATCTCACAAAAATCGTAGAAAATGTTATTGATTTGATGAATTTTATCTACATCAATCTAGAGTTATTGTAGATGAATTTATTTCTATTCATGTATTCACAATTAATTATCATGTATTAATTTTATGTTATTAATTCTCAATTAATTAACATTCATATTGATCTAAACTTAATGAATTTTGATTTGATGAATCTTGATCTACATGAAGTAGTTATTATAGATGAATTTATTTCTACTCATATATCTAGAAATTTTAATGGGTGTTTAAATTCATGTATTAACAATTAATTCTTATATATCAAATTTAGTATAAAAATGTTACTCATTTATGGTATTTCATCGTCACAAAAAAATTGAATTATAGAATTTTAATTTTGAGAGTATAATTTTTTTAATCTTAAATCCTAAATCTTATTTTCTTAGTTCGTCTAAGACTCATCAAATCCTCTTAACAAATTGGTATCAAATATTACTTTTACGACACTTATAAAGTATTTCAGAATACCATACAATGAACGTTCAACTTTGACTAGTACTTAAAAGCTTAGCCAAGCAAGCATTGAAATTCAATAATCTAATTGCATGTATGGTGAAATTTGATAACCGTATTCAATTAATAATTTGAGTGTTGCTATATTGATACCATGATTTCTTATAATTACATCACTTTAATTGCATCGAGCGTCCATAAGGTGCACATTTTCATTGCATTCAATGTCCATAACATTTACTGAGTGTCCGTAATGAGCACATTTTAATTGCACTGAATGTCTATAACATTTACTTATTATCATACTTATGTCAAATTAACTTTTTTTATCGTATTCTTAGCATCAATCTTTCATTAGTTCTCACATCTTATCTCTAATTACGATTTTCGTTCAAATATTAAGTTAAGCGGACGTGATATTTGCCCACTGTATATTCAAATAAGCGAAACGCAAGTATGACTAAATATTTGTTCCTTATGTTAAAGCATGCCAACAAAATTATTGGCGAGAGCAGTCATTAGGATAAAATACATTAATTAATGGACGTTTGATTATAAGAATGCAATAGAAAAGTTGAGATTAAATAAAAGTTAATGACCATTAATACCATTAAAATGTGGTGAGAATGTATAAATTCTTACCAAAAGTAATGTTATACTTCAATACAAGACGCAACATTGGATATGACTCTTAAAAACATATATTTTCATTTTCTTTTCTACCGTTAGTTAGGGTCGGTTTGAGATTAATTTTAGTGATCAACTAATTATTGTCAAATAATTAAAATTAATTTTAAATGTTTAATTTTTTAAAAAAAATATTATTATAGAAGAATTTGTACCATCTAGCAACATATTTTGAGAACAGGCAAAATAGTAGCCTTTTACATTCTACTATTAGTTTTTTTATTAGACTATTATAAAATATAAAATATAACCTTAATTAATTAAAATAATCCTGTTTATGTCCTAGGTTTAATAATATTTTAATAATAAAAACCTTTCATTCTATAGTTCACGTTAAAGATAATTTAAATATAGTTTTTCTTATTATATGAAAATAGAAAAGTTTGATGCATTAAAGTTAATTTAAATTAATTTGAATGTTTTTCTACTGTACCTCTTTTATTTTATAATTTCATAAATATTTCAGAGATTTAATAGGTTTTTTTTTTAAAAAAAAATTAAAATAGTTATGGTGAATACACCTGAAAAATATTTGTTAACATTATTATTGTAAAAGTAAAAATAAATGTTAGAATATCACTAATGATAAAAATAATAACACTCATTCTTTAAAAATACATTCTTTCAAAACTCATTTTCAAACACACATTTTTAATAAAATAATATATTCCATCACATTAATAAATTTTCCATCACATTAATAAATTTTCGACAATCACTCTAATGTCGATAAGCAAAATGTTTAAATGTATATTTGGTTTCGTTAAAACATACATATATATATAAATAAAAAAAATCAAGGGATTTGAGGGGGCTTCAGACCCTTGACTCGGGCTTCACCTTTGGATCTGTAAGATATATGGTTCTCAATCCTCATCATTCAACATAGACTCTCACGATTTGTTGTCCTTGAGCCCCGAGAATATTTAAGTTTGCATCGTTGCCATGCGATCCATTTGCTAGTTTATAAATCCTCTTTATTGAAATTATAAGTTAAAATAACTGTCTCGAGTGCCAATGTAGTAGGACTTTTCATTAAAGAAGGAATATATGGAGAATAATTTAAACGTAGTTCATGAATTGAGGCTAAGAGGTTTTACAATTGCGGCGGAGTAATAAGAACATTAATGCTGTTTATGGCAAAAATAAGAAATAAAGAATCAAGAGATTTGGTGAAGATGGTTGGAACCTGGACGTGACACTGCCAATTTGAAATTTAATAATTATTTTATTAATTATTGAAATTATTACTTACGGAATAAACGGTAGGCAGGAGCAAAGTCAAACCAAACAACATGAGCCCACCATGTTCAAGGATTGGGGAGGTGATCTCTGCTCATATTGGTAGTTGACACTTTCTTAATATTAATTCTAAAACTATTTCAATTTGATAATTTACTTGGATTTTAATTGATATTTTTTTAAAATTGTTTGTGTAACATGCCAGTATTAATTTAAAATAAGAAGAACGAAAGATAAATACGAAAATATATTCCACTTGCAAAGAGGTGATTTTATATATAAGGTTTTTTTTTTTAGTTATGAATTTATTTTATTTTATTTTTTTAACCCATTGTCTGATGCCCTTTAAATTAAAACTCTTTTTTTCTACACTCATTTTTAACCTCACATGTATACAATAAAATATTTCGCATGTAAACCTAAAACTTTTCCCTCCGTACATTCTCCAAAATTTCAACATTCAAAACATTATTTTTGGTAAATGATCGACACCAATCAGGGGCTTAGTATAGCAAAAGTTTAAAAAATTATAAATATTAAGTACCTGTTTGATTCCTAGTAATTGGAAAAAAAGAGAGTTTTGAATAGTATTTTTAAGAGAATGTGTAGTTAAAAAGTAAAGAAAATTTTTGGGAGAACGTGTAAAATATTTTATTATATAAATGTGTAGTTGAAAATGATCATGTAACAAATCATAAAATAACTTAATGGGAATCAAACATGTCCTAAAATACAGAGTAATTTTAGTAAAAAAATAAAAATGAAATGATTCTCATACAAGATTGATGTTCCTTTCCCAGGCAATTCCATTTTAATTGACAAGAACAAAACCTACCGCATTCTACTTTCCATATTAAAGAGTAAAAGGTGGTGAGGAAACTAAGCTCTAAAAAATTAAATTAAAACTAAGGCTTGAGTGGCTTAGTTCATGGGTTTTGGAATGGTATTATTGTTCCCTAATAATTCTCTTCTCCGTATGACGCTTTTAGGACTTGAATCCATGATCCTCACTCTTATACAAATTTCAAAATCGAGTTTTAAACCCTTAGTGACAATTGAGCATGTTATTTGATCGACATAATTCATTAACTTAATACACCATTGTTGCTCCATAAGAAAGCCATTGTTGCTCCCAACAAATACAAAAATACTTGTAATGGAAGAATATGTACCATCTATTAGCAAATTTTGTGAAACGGTAAAATGATAGCTTTTCAGATTCTATTTTTAATTTTCCAATTATCTACCATTAAAATGTCAATTGTAACCTTAATGTCAATTGAAACTTTATAGATGGTCATAGCATACAAGAGTATGACTTGTGCTAAAATTACCCTTCCAGCATTATTCACATTCATTTGCCAAAATATTTAATGTGGGACTAAGGTGATTTATGTAATAGTTGTGTTAATTTCTTCTTTGGACCATTCTCGTATCATCTATAAAATTCATTTTAGAGCATTTATTTTGTTTAGTTGTATAATAGATGCAAATGATGAGAGGATGTCCATTCAAATTCATACGAATTTTTTTTCATGCTTGTCTATGTTTTTCAATGATATTAACAAGAAACAAAGACAAATGATACCTCATATCGGAATATATCCCACAACAAATATTCTCTCATGGATGGTTATAATTGTACTTTCAAGAGGAACTTCTATAGTAACCACAAAGATTTTAGTCAAATCATATACTCTTTATTTAACAAAATATTGTATACATGGAGGTTTATCTAATAAATAACTTAATTTTCATAAACAATTTATAAATGTAATATAACCATATTTACATTAATCCAACATCTCAAAAGAATTTTTTTCAAAACAATTGGCATCGACGAACCATCAACAAGCGACGACACTGCCTTACGGTGCTTTATATATAAGTTTACTCAGTATTTGTTTAATATTTTGATGGTTATACACTTTTTTATGAATTTTAATTTTTGCTGATTTGTTTAATAATTTGATGGGAAATAAAATTTGACTAGGGTTAGAGAACATATCTTATGTGAAATGAATTCACACACACCCACATAGAAATGGATATGGGCCAAATGGGCTGTTGAAGGGGGATGAAGTATGGACCAATCAAATCAATTTGTAATACTTTCCTTTTACGTATGGTATATGTACTTTATCTTCGTTCGAGATTCGATAATTAGGTATGAGCATAAATGATCTTTTTGTCCTTCTAATTATTCTCACCAACTTAATTACCATTTTCTTCAACGGTCATGCGAACTAATCATAGAAGTTTAGCATAAACAATGATCTCAGATTTTAACCATTCAACTAAAAATATTTAAGTAGTTACTCTACCCATTTTTCAGGGTGACAATTCCGACACGAATTTGTGTTCTGTACTTCGCTCATTCACAAATTCCTAACTCATCGAGATATTTGATCAATCAAATTGATCTCAACTATTGGTGAATCAAAGAACCATTAAAATCACAAAAAAGATATAAATAATCATGTCAAGGGATTTAGATGAAATACATAGCGGTCAAGTGGAATTTAATTTTCCACACAGTCATGTTATAGAATTAAACTCGATACGTTGTTTGTTCAATACATTCCAATTGTTCTAGTGTCACCTTTAACTATTTTCGCGATAAGGGCAAATCACAAATCTGAATAGTGAATCGATCAATATTACAACATTTCAGTACAAGGTGCCAACCCTTATACATTGGTTGTGAACAAATTATTTATGATCAAAATATAAATTGTGTCACACTATACTTATCAAAACAAATACTCAACTTATATTATCACAATTGATCATATGCATTTTAATTCGCGTGATCAATAATAATTAAATACAATAAATAAATTAAATCACAATTTATTTATTATAAATTATTATTTTATCATCGCAAAATATACTATATGGGCACACAACTCAACAAAATGAATTCACACATATGTAGAGAAATTGATATGTGCCAAGTGGGTTGTTGAAGCGGGCTGAAGTATAAGCTCGATAAGAGGTCGCACGAGGTTACTTAATTTAATAGGCTCAATTCAATTTGAATAATCAATGTCGAGTTGGTCAATGTGAGACTCTCTTGTTGGGAAAATACTCTTTACCGTCATATGAATCGTTCATGTTGGATCATCAAGAATATGCAAATCGAAAGCGAAAGTGTACCTGAATCAAACATGATTAATGTGATAAATGAATCTTGCAATTTTAGTCTTTCAGATTAATACGTTATTCTTTATTTCTCTCTGATAATGAGAGTCAGAACAGAATGAACCAAAACGTATGCTCTGGGGACCACCATAATCGTGTGTGTGTGTATATACACTAACGGCATATTAACCTAATTCGGCCCATCGTGAAATTAGGAACATGCATGGTCTCTATACATATAAGCTCATACTTTAATTAGATGTTTTAAGCTTAAAATATTGAAACCTTATTAGATCTCTTTAAATGAGTTTAACTAAAATTGATAGCATTTAATTTAATACACAATATTTCACATATAAGCCTACATGTTCGATTAAAATTCTTACAATCTCCCACTTGGGCTATATGTGTTACCTTATATTTGTGCATTAAACATAACTTTATGAGTATTCAGAATTTTGCTATCATTACTGAATGTATCCCCAAACAATCCAGTCCATCAATCATATCAACATATAATCAAAGCGATTTTCGCTACTTATATTATAACTAAACTCATCAATGGTCACGTATATCGACATAACTGAATGACATGAATTAAGCATGGATGTGTAGCATGAAAATTACATGTAATGTGATCTTAACATGTCTATTTCCAACCGGTTAACCTTAATACCTTAGTAAGATCATATTTAAATGAGTTCAGAGATAATAAATCAAAAACTTTATAACCGAAAGTAACTTTATCCATAAATCATATCCAAAATGACTGTACATGTGTCTAATATGAAAAACACAGAAATACAAACTCCCACTGAAACTAGATATCTTCAAGAGATATTACACCCATATGAGCAGTGTGCTCATGAAAGACTTTATGTATCAATCCCTTAGTAAGTGGATCCGCAACCATGGAGCTTGTCTCGATATACTCTATTGACACTTATCCACTCTGAACTCTTTCTTTAACAGCCAGGAACTTGATCTCTATATGTTTTGACTTCGTTGATCTCCTGTTGTTATTGGAATATATCACTGCTATTTTATTGTCACAAAATAACATGAGTGATATTTCTATATTATCCACAATGCCCAGCCTAGTGACAAAATTTCGTAGCCATATTTCATGATTTGATGCCTCATAACTAGGGATGGTCGTGGGTTGCGTTGGGTCGATTTTTGCCTTAACCTAATATGATCGGTTTGAAAAAAATTTAACCCAACCAAACCCATGTAAATGTAGAAACCCAATCCAACCCACCCAATCAAGTATCGGTTGGGTTGGGTTGGGTTGGATTAGTCGGTTTAGAACGACTTGTTAACAAAAATTAAAGTCATCCAATTTTCTATATACTAAATTCGAATAGACAAAATTAAATAGTAAATAAATAAATAAAATTATCTATTATCTTATTCTATCATCATTAGCCGATCTTACAATGAACAAAGTGCATTTAATATAATATGAAAAACTTATATTACATTTCTTGTGGGAACAACAATAAAATCTTCATCTAAAATACACCAATGTAATTATAAGTACACTATCTACCCATACTTTTTAGATTCCTTTTACTTTTTTAGGCATTTTATTTTATTTTATTCATTTTTCTTTTTTTAAAATATAGGCAGGTTGGGTTGGACGGGTTTATTCGGCTTTCATGAGTTAACCCGTAACCCGACCCAACCCGATCCAACCAGCCTACATAGCCAACCCACCCAACCCGTATAAAAACAACAACAAAATCAACCTAAACGGATCGGGTCGGTTCTATTTGGGCGGGTTCGTTCGGGTTTTGCCCACCCCTACTCATAACATGTTACAAGCTCTGCTGCCTTGGTGGAAGTAGCTATGAGTGTCTGCTTAGCACTCTTCTAGAAAATAGCACCTCCAGCAAGTAGGTAGATATAACCTGAAATGGATCTCCTACTATCTTGACATCCCGCGAAATTGGAATCAGAATAATCGATTATCTCCAACTGATTCGATTTCCTGTATCAGAGCATGCAGTCTTTTGTTCTTTGTGAATACCATATGACCCGTTTGGCTGTTTTTCAATTATCCATTCTCGAGTTACATAAATACTCCCTAGCATCCCAATATGCGTACAAATCTGAGCATACATCAGACTCCCTATAGCTGAAAAATAATGAATCTTCTACATTTCTTTACTTTTCAAGTCATTTTTTGGCATTGACTTAAACTAAACTTGTCTCCTTTAACCATAGTGGTGTCACCTGATTTAGAATTTTGCATGCTATATCTTTGAAGTACCTTTTCGATGTAGTCAAGTGATAATTCAAGAATGCCTCGAGAACGATCTCGCTGTATTTGAATTCCTAATACAAAAGAGACGTTACCAAGATCATTCATCTCAAAATTCTTTGCTAGAAATCTCTCGATTTCGTGTAATAAGCCTATATCGTTGCTGACA